>SZWC01010421.1:85711-100030 GCA_023375785.1 Penium margaritaceum | reverse complement strand
CTGCACGTCTAGGTTCAGACGGCGTACGATTCTGACATGTGTGCGCAGAGTTACGGCCAAAACAGTGGTTTTGGGCCGGTTTTAGGACAGCTCTTGGACTGCCGCGTGCGACACCCGCCGTGCGCCGTGGCAGGTATTTATGCCCTGGACCTGTTAGTTGTCATCTCTCTCTGCATTTACTAAGCAATTGAAGCTTATGAGACTTTGCTCGTCTCCCTAGCCTGATCCTTGCTGTTTCTTGCACCTGCCTGCTTGCTAGTGCGTCAGCTGACTGGACAGTGTCGCCACGTCAGCAGCAGCAATGCTAGGAAGCTTCCTAGCAGTTTGCCATAACTATGCAGCAGGTTGGGGCAGCAGTGTTGTTGATGCAGCGTGCGGGCTTCCACGCACGTTGCTTAAGTCAGCTGCCCCCTCAGTCCGTTGCTCTAGAGTCTAAGTGTGGAAGCTCTGGGTTTGTTACTCAGAAACGCGCGCGCCAGAGTTAGCGCCAGAAAGCAGCTGAAAACTCATAGTAACTGATTAGGAATGAAGAATGAACAGCAATGGGGGACCCCTCCAAGTTCTAGCCCCCCCCCCCAGCTCTGTAGAGCTTGTTACTCAGTTCATCAGCCAATCAGAAAATAGCTAATTTCAGGCTGGCAGGTTTTCTCGGTGAGGCCTGCCAGACGGCCGACAGCCCAAAACCCGGGCGTCGTCCGTTTTGCCTGAAAACTGGACCATACCATAATACCGACGCTGCGAACGCAGCCTTGCGGTCAGAATTTTCTAGAAAAATAGTAGCGAGGAGTTATGGCAGCCTGAACCCAGGCAGTGCCCACGATGGTTTATGCTACCAAACAGGGCCATGCAACATGCAACTGGGACCCTAGGCAGCGCATGACGACGCAGACGCGACGGGACGCGCTGGACGCATGCAGACAGCGACTGCGGTGGCAGTGACTGCCGGGAGCGCGACCGCCGAGGAGGCCTGCCGATGGAGCTGAACACGTCGCCGGAGAGAGGGGGCTCCAGCGAACTGCGAGACGACCTCAGCGTGCGTCCGCTCCACCGGACGACACTCCACCAGCATCGAGTCTCGCTGTCAGTCATCTGCACGCCGATGTACACAAGCCGGGAGGACACAACAGAGCACAATGAGCGCAAAAACCAACACTCCCCCATGACTCACAGGCGTAGTGCACATGGGCGGGCAGAGACACGGTCAACACACAGACTCCCCCAAGACACGCAGAAGTGCAGGCAGAGACAAAGAGAGCAGGTCACGGACGCACGCCGACTGAACTCACAGCCTTCTTAAACGAGTCCCGCTTCAGTGCCTTGGTCAGGAAGTCAGCCAGCTGCCGTGCTGTCTCAACCCACACAATGCTGATGCTGCCGTCGTGCAACAACGAACGCACATAGTGATACTCAACATTGATGTGCTTTGTGCGAGTGTGATGCACACCGTCATTGTCTGCAATGGCCATGGCACTCTCATTGTCACAATGCAAGGTGATGGATGCGACAGACTGACGCAACTCGGACAACAGACGACGCAACCACACACTCTCACACGCGCCTGAGCCAAGGGCCACGTACTCAGCCTCAGCAGTGCTGCGTGCAATGCACCCCTGCTTGCCACTGCGCCAGGACACAGCTGTGCCCCCGACCAGAAAGATCCANCCAGTGCGACTCTTACCGTCTGGACTGCCGGCCCAGTCACTGTCGGTGTAACCCACTGCAACGACGGACGGCTGACGGCGGAACATGAGGCCTCGCCGAGGGGTCGAGACGACATAGCGCAGTACTCGGATCGCGGCCTCAAAGTGGAGGTGACGCGGCTCCTGAGAGAACTGGGCCAGGAGGTTAACGGCGAACGCGATGTCTGGACGCGTCGTCGTCGCCAGGAACATCAGTGACCCGATGACCCGCAGATACGTGGTCACATCAACTAGCTCCCCCACAACAACTGGGTCATGACTCTTCAACTTCACCTGGCCATCGGGTGACATGGGTGAGGATGTGCTAGGCACGAGGGGCAAGTCCTCGGCGAAGTGAGTGGACAGGGTCTGCACATAGGCAGCCTGGTGGACGTGTAGGATGCCCTGAGAGCGATCATGCTCGAGCTCCATGCCCAGGAAGACTCGGGCAGACCCGAGATCCTTCATCTGGTAGGCGGCGTGTAGAAGGTCCTTGACGTGCTGGATGGCTGTCGCGTCTGGCGACGCAATGAGGAGATCGTCGACGTAGACCAGAACCGCGGCGAAGGTCTGACCTCGCGGGTTGATGAACAGTGCGGGGTCGGCGGTGCTGCGCTGGAGGCCGCCACGGAGAAGCGTACCGCTGATCTCCTGGTTCCAGTACCGAGGCGACTGCTTCAGGCCATAGAGGGCCTTCCGCAGCCGCCAAACTCTCCCAGTGCCGTCGTCGAAGCCTGGGGGCTGCGTCATGTAGAGCTCCTCACCCTCCAATGAGCCATGGAGGAATGCGTTGCTCACGTCCATCTGATGCAGCTCCCACCCGTGCTGGGCAACCAGGCTGAACAATGCCCGGCTAGTGGAGAAACGGCCAACTGGGACGAAGATGTGGTCGTAATCGTCCCCAGGGACCTGAGCAAACCCCTTTGCTGTGAGACGGGCCTTGTACTTGTCCAAGGATCCGTCAGGCTTCCACTTATGCTGAAAGACCCACTTGGCACCAATGGCCTTCCGACCTGGACGGAGGTCACCGAGGTCATAGACATGGTGCTGTTGGATAGCGGCGAGCTCCTCGGCACAGGTAGCATCCCAATGTGCGGCCTCAGGGGAGGCTCGAGCCTCGCGTAGGATGGAAGGGTCCTCTGGGCGCGCTGTGGACCGGACTGAGAAGGCATGTGCATCACGAGACCCAGGTGGGATGCGTGCGAGTGCAGCCACAACAGCATGCCGATGCTCGTGATGAAGCATGGCGTACCCCAATGCAGAGCCCGGGTGAAGGTCTGCGATGATGGCAGAAGTGGTCAGGCCGAGAACCTTTGTGCCAGGGTCCCCACTCACAACCGTGGGAGTGGAGGAGACACGTGGAGCCACAGGGGGTCGAGGCGCCACGGGACGGGGAGCGACGGTCTGCGCGCTCACTGTTGGCCGAGGTCGGAGGCTGCCACCTGGGCCACGTGTGTAGCGCGGTCGGGCAAAAGATGGTGCTGAGTCCGACGGGCCGACGGAGGCTGACGGTGCTACTGGTCCGGAGGAGCCAGTAGACGCCGCAGGCGCTGCTGGGCCAGAGGGGCCAGCGGACACAGCTGGGACTGTCGGCCCAGAGGGGCGAGTGGACGCGACTGGGGCTGCCGGCCCGGAGGGGCGAGCGGATGCGACTGGGGCTGCTGGCCCGGAGGGGCCAGCGGACGCGACTGGAGCTGTCGGCCCGGAGGGGCCATCGGAAGCGACTGGGGCTACCGGCCCAGAGGGACCAGCGGACGCGACTGGGGCTGCCGGCCCGAAGGGGCGAGCGGACGCGACTGGAGCTGTCGGCCCGGAGGGGCCATCGGAAGCGACTGGGGTTGTCGGCCCAGATGGGCGAGCAGACGCGACTGGGGCTGCCGGCCCGGAGAGGCCAGTAGACACCACTGGGGCAACTGGCTCGGAGTGGCCAGCGGACGCGACTGAGGCTGCCGGCCCGGAGTGGCCAACAGACGCGACTGGGGTTGCCGGCCCGAAGGGGCCAGCGGACGCGACTGGGGTTGCCGGCCCGGAGGGGTCAGCGGACGCGACTGGGGCTGCCGGCCCGGAGGGGCCAGTAGACGTGACTGGGGCAGCTGGCTCGGAGGGGCCAGCGGCCGCGACCGGGGCTACCGGCTCAGAGGGACGGAGTGATGTGTCACCCCGGAAGAGACAGGACGGAGGACGGACTCACCACTCCCCCACGCGACGGGAGGGACACGGACGAGCCGGAGCGGATGAGGTCGCGGGGAAACAGGTCCTCAAAAAAGAGGGCATCGCAAGACTCGACGATGCAGTGGCGGGATGGGTCCCAGAAGCGCCAGGCCTTGGACTGCCGAGACACGCGAAGAAAGGTGCAGGGGCGTCCGCGGGGGGCGAGCTTGCCACCCTGCTATGGGGAGGGCAGCCACACAACGGCTACGCAGCCCCAGACGCGAGCCGGGCGGAGGTCAGCACGCCGACCGCACCAGTGCTGATAGGGCGTGGACTGGCGGGGAAGGGGACCGTGGAGAACCCGGTTCCAGACCCAGGTCATGTAGGCCATGGCCTCAAAGTAGAAGCCATCGGAGAGACCAGACTCGATCCGCATGATGCGGACGGCGTTGGCCATGATACGGTTCCACCGCTCGGAGACGCCGTTCTGGGCGGGTGTGTAGGGCGCAAACGTCTCATGGCGGATACCGCGGGAGGCGAGAAAGGTCGTGGCCTCACCCAGGTACTCGCCACCGCGATCGGAGCAAAAGCGATAGGGGACGGCCACACTCGCGCTCCACGAGGACAAGCCAGTCCTGAATGGTTCGGGCGACATCGCTCTTCTGCCGAAGGCAGAAGACCCAGCGGTAGGGAGAGTAGTCGTCCGTTAGAGTGAGGACATAGCGGCCATGCTCACCGACGGACTCGGTGGGGAGAGGGCCCATGACGTCCGAGTGGACAAGGTCAAGGGGGGCGGACGCCCTTGAGGAAGATAGGGGGTACGTGGACCGGTGCATCTTCCCCTGAGCGCAGTCAATGCACTCAATGGGGCGTGGAAGAGGGAAGGTCTCCGGATCAAGGCCCTTGGCCGGCTGGGTGCGGAGCATGCTCTCTACTGCGGTAGAGTGGACATGGCAAAAGCGGCTGTGCAAGAGGCGTGTGTGCTGAGGAGAAAGCGTGCTGGTAACGAACACATGACTGGTCGCAGCCGACGGGGAGGAGACGTGAGGGGAGGAAGAGAGGCGGGGAACGTGCCACAAGTTGCCACAGGCGGTGGCGTGCAGTACGACAAGACCCGACGGACGCAACGACACAATGCCGACACCACGTGAGTGCACAACGTCCATGCTCATGCGGTCAAGGGCAGTCACGGACAGGAGGCTGAGCTCGAGACCAGGGACAAAGAGAACATCGGTCAAAAAGACGTCACCTGCCGGACCACGGAAACGAACGACGCCTACCCCACGGACATGCAACACCTGTCCGGAGCCCGTCCGGACCCAGGAGACATCGCCGACGGGATCGAGCATACTGAAGGCCTCGCGAGAGGCCGTCATGGGATGCGTGGCCCCGGAGTCGATGATCCAGGTCTCAGCAGGGTCCTGGACAGGGGTCGCCAGATCAGTCACGGTCACATGGCAGCAAGCGAGGGACGCGGACACGGTGGACGGAGGCGCGAAACGAGACTGCCACTCGTCAAGCCATGCAATGTCGTCAAGGAGTGGGGTGGATGAGATCACGGGAGACGACGAGACAGACGAGGAAACGGGACACGACCGCAGCTCAGTCTCAGTCATGCAGGGATGGGCCGGAGGGCAGGAGGTGACGCAACTCGCACTTCCCTGGGGAGGAGGGCGAGGGAGGCCAAGCTGGAGCACGATGAACTGCTCCAGCTGACGCTCTCGGGATGGCAGCCCAGGAGTGTAGACAGAATGCGGAGTGACGGCGCCGGAGCCCAGGTAGTAGGGTGACTGAGCCGGCGAAGGAAGCGGAGGTGCCGACGGCTGAGGGTACTACTGCTACAGGTGGTACTGCTGCGGCGCAGGTGGCTGCAGGACAGGCGGAGCTGTCGGAGTGACAGAGGTGCTGGACGAGGTCGGAGTGGTAGGACCAGCAGCACCGACGGTGGCAGAGGCGAGGCGGCGCTCCCGCTGGCGTCGCATGGTGGCGATGACGCGGGCCTCGTCCGTCGGGAGAGGGCACGTGTACCACCCGTGCCCAGGCTGGCCACAGTTGTGGCAGACCGAGCCACTACCGCTGGGACCGTTCGATGACTGCTACTGCTGCTGTTGCGATGGACCCTTGCCTTTCTTGTTCCAGCTTTTCTTCTTCTTCCCTGAGGGCGATGGGGTAGCGGCGACAGGGGAGGCAACGGCCGGGGCGGCGACGGCAAGGGATGCAAGGGCCTCCGCGCGATGAAGTTGGGACTCCTGGCGAGCTTCCTCAATGCGAAGGAAAAGTTCAAATGCCCAGGGCATGAGAGTGTCCTGGGGCCTCCATGGTGGTGAGGACATCCTGAGGGTAGTGGACGAAGACGTCCGCGTATGCGCTGGTAGCGCCGCGCTTGATGGTGAGGAGCGCGGACAGAGGGGGTGAAGCCGACTTGCCGAGTCGACGGAGGATGTCCTCCGTTCGCTGCCAGTAGGCAGTGACCGTCTTGGCCTCCCCCATGTGTAGGGAGTTGAACTCCCGGAGCAGACGGCTGATCTCAGCGTCGCTGGACAGGCGATGGGGTCTGGTGAGGACGTGCCAGGCGGCTGCCGGGTCTGGGATGGCGCCAGCAGTGAAGTCGCCGAGGAAGGGCTCCAGGGCAAGGCGGGAAGCTGGAGGGGCGACTGGTACAAGGGCGCGGACGGCGCGACCAGCGTCATATAGCTGGTCGGCCTGGGTGGAGTCGTAAGGGAGGGTGTAGTAGGCCCACAGACCCTCACCCTGCGCCCAGATCCGGAAGCTGAGCTCCCAGCTCCGGAACTGCTCGCCGGCCTGAAGCGGCGGTGGCGGCGTCTCAAAGTCCTTCTGCCTACGGNGGCGGCTGCCGGGTCTGGGATGGCGCCAGCGGTGAAGTCGCCGAGGAAGGGCTCCAGGGCAAGGCGGGAAGCTGGAGGGGCGACTGGTACAAGGGCGCGGACGGCGCGACCAGCGTCATATAGCTGGTCGGCCTGGGTGGAGTCGTAAGGGAGGGTGTAGTAGGCCCACAGACCCTCACCCTGCGCCCAGATTCGGAAGCTGAGCTCACAGCTCTGGAACCGTTCGCCGGCTTGAAGCGGCGGTGGCGGCGTCTCAAAGTCCTTCTGCCTACGGCCGGCACCCAGAGTGGGGCCAAGGACGGAGGTCACTGTCTGCCGTTGGCGCTGAGTCTGTTGCTGTGCTAAGTAATACGTGGCGGCGGACACAGCGGGGCTAGCGTGCCCTGGAGGGATGAACGACGGCAGCGCGCTGGTGGCGGTTTGGGAGGCGACTGGCTGTAGCGCCGCAAGCTGCTATGTCAAGGCGGCGAGTTGTTGCTGAAGAGCAACAAGTGGGTCAGGGATGCCGCCAACGTTACCAGTGGGCTGCTGCTGTTGCTGCTGTTGCTGCTGTAGGGGCGGCGGCTACTGCTGCTGCAGCGGCACTGGCTGATGTTGTATGGGCGGCGGCTGCTGCTACTATAGCGGTGGCGGTTGCTGCTGTAAAGGCGGCGGCTGCTGCTGCTGCAGCGGCGGTGGCTGCTGCTGTATGGGCGGCGGCTGCTGCTGCTGCAGCGGCGGCGGCTGCTGTTGTAGAGGCGGTGGCTGCTGCTACTGCAATGGCGGCCGCTGTTGCTGCTGGTGCGGCGGCTGCAGCTGCTGTTGCCGTGGCGGCGGCGGTTGCTCTTGCTGCGGCGGCGGCGGCAGCTGCTGCTCCTGCGGCGGCGGCGGCGGCTGCTGCTGCTGCAGCGGCGGCGGGTGCTGCTGCTGCTGCTGCTGCAGCAATCGCTACAAGAAAGGAGGGGTAGAGGTCCCTCCATCAGAGGAGGACCCCTCCTCGCCGGGACTACCAGCCATGCCTTGGTGTCTGTTGTTTTTTTTTGTGTTTTTGTCTTTGTGTTGCTGATGTCAGCAGGAGGTTGGGGGAGTGGGGAGTCTACCCACTCCTTTGGCCTTCCCCCTTTCCCTTTTTCCCCCTCTTCTCACCCTCCTTTTTTTTGTTGATGACGTCAGTAGTGACGTCAGCAGTGACGTCAGCAGAGGGGTGCTAACGTCAGCAGCGGCGAATGTTGGGGCCGCCGTTGCTGCTGTTGGTGCTGATGCTGCTGTAGCCGCTGCTGCTGCTGCTGCTACTGCTGCTGCTGCTGTTGCTGCTACTGCTGCTGCTGCGGGTGCTGCAGCTGCTGCTGCTGTTGCTGATGTTGGTGTAGTTGCAGCTGCAGCTGCTGGTGCTGCGAGCTGCAGCAGCTGTTGTGGCTGCTGCTGCTACAGCAGCTCGCTGGTGCAGCTCGCTGCTGCTGCTGAGCGCTGCTACAGCTGCTGTGTGCTGCAGTAGCTGCTCGCTGCAGCTGTAGGCTGCTGCAGCGAGCTGCGGGGGTGGGGGAATTTTTTGTTGCCCTTTTTTTGTTTTTTTTTCCTTGTCATAGCGGGCAGCAGCCCGTTTTCTGCTGCGAGCAGCGGGCTGCTGCTCGCCTAGCACCAGCGAGCTGCTGCTCGCTGGCAGCAGCGGGCTGCTGCTCGCTGCTCGCTCGCTGCGAGCAGCAGGCAGCAGCAGCCGCGGCTGGCAGCTGCCAGCTGCTGCTCGCTGTTGCTGCTGCTGCAGCTGGCGGCTGCTGCAGCTCGCTACAACAGCTGCTGCAGCCCGCTACTGCTGCTGCACGCTGCTGCAGCTGCTGCGTGCTGCGGCTGCTGCCTGCTGTTGCTGCGGGCTGCTGCAGCGGGCTGCTGCTACGGGCTGCTGCTGCTGCTGCACGCTGTTGCTGCTGCTTCGCGCTGCTGCTGCTGCTGCTGCGAGCTGCTGCTGCTGCTGGCTGCTGCTGCTGCTGCTGCGAGCTGCTGCTGCTGCGGGCTGCTGCGAGCTGCTCCTTCTGCCTGCTGCTGCTGGTGGTGCCAGTCACTGCACCTGGGTGACGTTGCCGCGTGCGTCGTCGTCCACAGACGCCAGCCGCCGCCTGCCGCTCATCTCCTCGCGTCACGCGTGGGGGTCAGTGCTGCCGAAAAATTTCGGCAGCATTTCCCCTGGCCCAGTGGCCGTGGGAAAAATTCTGACGCTGCCACCAGGAGGGTCAATGCTGTCGGAAAAAATCCGGCAGCATTTCCCCTGTATTGGCGCGTATGGGGGTCCGCCGGCGTTGTCTGGGACCTGTTCGCCAGTAATCTGCTGCTGTTGCTACGCTCTAGCTCTGATACCAAAATGGAATAACTATGCAGCAGGTTGGGGCAGCAGCGTTGTTGATGCAGCGTGCGGGCTTCCACGCTCGTTGCTTAAGTCAGCTGCCCCCTCAGTCTGCTGCTCTCGAGTCTAAGTCTGGAAGCTCTGGGTTTGTTACTCAGAAACGCGCGCGCCAGAGTTAGCGCCAGAAAGCAGCTGAAAACTCATAGTAACTGATTAGGAATGAAGAATGAACAGCAATGGGGGACCCCTCCAAGTTCTAGCCCCCCCCCCCAGCTCTGTAGAGCTTGTTACTCAGTTCATCAGCCAATCAGAAAATAGCTAATTTCAGGCTGGCAGGTTTTCTCGGTGAGGCCTGCCAGACAGCCGACAGCCCAAAACCCGGGCGTCGTCCGTTTTGCCTGAAAACTGGACCATACCATAATACGACGCTGCGAACGCAGCCGTGCGGTCAGAATCTGCTAGAAAAATAGTAGCGAGGAGTTATGGCAGCCTGAAACCAGGCAGTGCCCACGATGGTTTATGCTGCCAAACAGGGCCATGCAACATGCAACTGGGACCCTAGGCAGCGCATGACGACGCAGGCACGACAGTACGCGCTGGACGCATGCAGACAGCGACTGCGGTGGCAGTGACTGCCGGGAGCGCGACCGCCGAGGAGGCCTGCCGATGGAGCTGAACACGTCGCCGGAGAGAGGGGGCTCCAGCGAACTGCGAGACGACCTCAGCGTGCGTCGGCTCCACCTGACGACACTCCACCAGCGTCGAGTCTCGCCGTCAGTCATCTGCACGCCGATGTACACAAGCCGGGAGGACACAACAGAGCACAATGAGCGCAAAAACCAACACTCTACACAGCGCTTCATGTTCCGCGAAGTGTTCCAAGGACTGCGGGGCGGACTGTGAAAGACCTCCGTTCAGCGCGGAGTCCTGCATTGACCTGCGGCAGTGGGTGTGATGTGTGAACGTGGCAGACTGCGGAGTGCAAAGTGAGCTGCGAGGAGACATGCAGAGCGACTTGCGAGGTGCAACTTCACTCTCGACTTTCGAAGTTCAAAGATTCCGACAGCTGACTTTCTAGGGACAGACCGAGGACACGCACATGATTTTCCACCAAAAGTAGACAGCAAATCATCCCATGGCTTTGGACAAAACAGGTCCGAAAGTACACGGCTGGAGATTACAGTCAAATATAGCCTTCACTTAATTGAGTTGTAAAGACTATTCGAATACAATGGACACCAGTTCGGACCAGGGGCCTTAAAAACGACCCCATGACATGTTCGGCGGGACATATTCGACATTTTGGGCGCAAACCCTTGAGGGATTGCATGTGAAACATGGCAGCCTGCGAGAATCGGATCGTTGTCCGATGGTCGCAGTCCCTTCCTGACGGCGTGCCTGGCCGTAAGGTAGGCGAGGACGATTTGCAAGGCGTTGCGCGCCGCTTCGATGATTCAAAATTCAGATTTTCAACAACCCTAGTGACAAAGATATGCCAAGGACGTGAACAGGCAATTCGACCAAGTCTAAATCAAACCACTAGAAGAACAACTTAGGCTTGGAAAAAAAACAGGTCCAAAATTAAATGGCCCGGAAATTCAGTCAGATTAAAGAGTCCGTCGAATGTAAGGGGCACTATGGTACATGCTTTCCGAGTGTGATCACGCCAAGCAGCTGAGAAACACTCTCTTGCGTCCCTCTTCTTTGTGGATTGCATCTCCTCTTTCGGACTGGCATCGATCCATGATAACAATCCCTAGCTGAAATGGCAGGCCACACTTTTCGTCTCTCTTTGAAGGAAGAAGGCATTCGACAGTCCTCGGCTCCACATTTTCTCTAGATCTGTATGGCACGCCGCCAGTAGGCTGCCGCCAACTCAGAGTGACCCTACCGAAGGGAGCTGAACTCCCGAAGGCGCGCCGTCGTCGTCGCATGGGTCTCGGCGGCCAGCAGGGTCAGGACCAACTCCCAGCCGCAGCGGGGTTACGCCCCGGTGCCCATACCAGGGGCTCTCGGGAACGGGCGGTAGTCGAGAACGACGTCCTGGGGCACGGCGTAGAGCAAGTCACTCATGGCTCTCACCGCAACCTGTGCCTGCCGGGGGTTGGTCATCTGATACTGGCTCAAGTAATATGGCCAGTCGCCCTCCACATCAGCCCACACCTGGAAGAGGGTCTCCCAGGCGTCACACCCAAAATTGCTATCGTAGCGTGGTGGCGGGGTCTCAAAATCCTTCAAACAGACACACCTAACTCCTCTTCCCTCGTTCCTCGACGTAGAGCACGACATTGTGGAGAGAATGAAACAGACGTGAGGGAAAACGGAGATCGGTGTTAGTAGTTAGAGTCAAAACAGCGAGAGAGTGGAGCTACGGGGTGGAGCTCACTGATCGAGTCCACCCGTCGGCCAGGGAGTTGGAGCTTGCCGCCGCTCACCCGAAGTCCCAAGGGCATAATCCCTCTTGTGACCCACATGTGTCCACCCTGGGTTATACTCTTAAACTACGCCTGTCAAAACTAGCACAACTTCACGGGTAGGACCAGACTAGGTCACCAAGTCACTGCAGTTCAAACATGAACAAGTACAAAACTAGATTGTTCTGAGACAAGGTATGACCACTCCATCTTGCTGCCAAGAGGGAAGCCAGCACGTGCGGAGAAGGCACGGAGAAGTGTATCCGGTGGCTGGTTGCAGCTGCTCGGCAGCTGTCAGACTCACGTTTGCTCGTCCTATCTCATGGTGTGAGAACACGAATACAATGCGTTAGAAAATACAGCGCGTGAAAAAGCTACCATTGGGCATATATGAATAAATCCCTTTGTACATGTTCACAAGAACGCAACAAAAGCTGTCTACCACTTCTTGAGACCTAACAGAGACATAGTGCACCCAATCATCGAGGATTCACAGAAGCCTCAACCGAACACTCTACACTCTCAGCCTGCTCAGCCTCCACTGGGCAGGTAATTGCTTGACACGTAAGTTTGTCAGCCCATCTTCCAGTCCTCTTGCGACAAGATTCAATTGCCACCAGGCCACTAGTCTACCCTCCTCTCGCTCACAACCATCGGCCTTGTTTTGGAGGGGACTCCATCTCCTGAGAATCAGAACCTTCAGCTTCACTATTTCTAGTATCCACCCCCCCAATGCTAATCCCTGCAGCACGCTTATCCTGCTCCCCTTGTGATTCAGCCATTGCGCGCCCATGTGCAGAATTCTGCTGCTGTTTCTGTTTCCGCTGATGCTGATGATGCTCCTCCTCAACCTCCTCCTCCTCCTCCTCCTCCTCCTCCTCCTCCTGCTGCTGCTGCTGCTGCTGCTGCTGCTGCTGCTGTCGCTGTCGCTGTTGCTGCTGATTCTGCTGCTTCTGCTGTTGCTCCTCCTCCTCCTGCTGCTGCTGAGGCTGCTGCTGCTGCTGCTGGTGGGAGGGGGATAACGCCTGCTTCCACACACGGAGCTGCATGTGTGTGCACGGCGACATGAACTGTGGACCAAACGGCGTTGCCAGCCGCGGCGGCCGCCATTCCATCGTGAATGGCGACGACACAGGCAGTGGTGATGGGGGCAGAGGTGGAGGGTTCCGTGTGCTGCGCGCCGCGGGATGCTGTGCTCTTTGCCTAAAGCGCGAAAGCGTGTCCGCCATACTCGCGGACGTCGGATTGGTGTCTTGGTGAATGCGGCCGGGAGGCGGGGATGGAAGCTCAAAACTTGTTGAAGGTAAACGCGGTGGCACATCAGGGGGCGGAAGAAAAGGCCGCCATGGATGATGGGGAGAAGGGGGTAGCTGGGAGACAACATGTCGAGGAGAAGCAGCAGCAGGAGAAAGATGATGAGAGGCAGAGGTAGCGGTTGCAGCAACAGCAAGAAGAGATGCTGCTGCTTCTGCTGCTGCTACAGGAAGAGGGGGGGGATGAAGAGGAGGAGGAGGAGGAGGAGGAGGAGGAGGAGGAGGAAGAGGAAGAGGAAGAGGTTGAGGAGGAAGACCAGCCATGGATGAGCTTTGGATAGCAGCTGAGAAACAGCCCACACCCTGCTCACCTGCCACATGTGCACCAACAGCGGCATGTGGCCCTGCGGCTGCCTCAGCAGCAGCTTCTGTGACTGCTGAAGACCCGCTATTGGCATGCAACCCACCTTCCCTTCCCAAACCGGGGTAGCCGGAGACGCCTGAGGTGGCAGGGGTCTTCTGCAGCAACGGCAAAGTAGAGGAGACAGATACTGCGTCTGAGTGTGTGCGGTGTAGGCCTCTGAAGAAAGGTGATCTGCTTTCCCTCCTTGTACGCTTGTGCACCTGCTGCTGCTGCTCCTCCTCTTCCTGCTGCTGCTGCTGCTGCTGATGCTGCTGCTGCTGCTGTTCCTTCTGCTGCTGCTGCCGCTCCTTCTGCTGCTGCTGCTGAAGCTGCTGCTGGTGCTTCTGCCAGCTGTTGTCCTGCTGCTGCTGCTTCTGCAAGTGTGGATCTTGCAGCCCCTGATTCTGCAACGGCTGATGCAGCCGACCCCCATGAGCCCTCCGTCCGTTGTCAATTGGCTGTTGACCCAGCTGCAGCTCGCGTGCCCACGTAACGCCGCGCTCGTGGCCACCAGCGTGGCCGCACGACAGGGTATGGATGCCCGCACGTGACTGTGCACGCTCTGGCACGTACCCCGGGAACTTCCCGGCCCCCTGTCCGGCCTGGTCCACCGCAGGGACGTTCGCATTCCCTCTGGACTTGGCCGCTGCACGGGCAGCACGGCCAGTACTCGAGTCAGCAGATGCAGTGGCACCACCACTGTCAGCGGCAGCAGCAAAAGCAGCTAAACCAGCGCCCACAGCAGCACCTCCAGCATCGACACTGCCAGAAGCAGAAGCAGCAGAAGCACCAACACTGAAATCCACAGCGGAGCCTGCAAAGGGAGCACCAGAGTCGAGGCGCTCGCCGATGTTGAAACCGGCGATCCATCGGCTTTCCTCATCCTCCTCTCTCTGACCTGCCTCTGGAACATGTGGCGGTCGAGCCTCCTTCACGTTGGGCGAAGACTGATGTCCGCTCGCCGCTGCTGCCGGAGCGCCCCAGCGTTCACCAGGCGCATTGAGGTCAAACGAGGCCGAGGACGCTGCTCCTGCAGCTGGCTGGACGCCCTCACTCTCGGCTGCAGCTGGCCGAGGAGACGCGGCCTGATTGATCCTTTGTGCTAAGGAGTGAAAAAGGAGGCTCCGTTCGGCCTGTCTCTTGCGAGGCGATGTATCTGAAGAAGTGTCTTGTGGAGCTTTTGCTGCTCCCACTCCTACACCACCACGGTCAGTGCCTCTTCCTCCTCCTCCTCCTCCTCCTCCTCCTCCTCCTCCTCC
>SZWC01010421.1:71263-82993 GCA_023375785.1 Penium margaritaceum | reverse complement strand
CCTCCTCCTCCTCCTCCTCCTCCTCCTCCTCCTCCTGCTGCTGCTGCTGCTGCTGCGTGTGCAGCTGCTGCTCTTCCTCCAGCCGTGACAGCTCACGCGTCAGGTGCTGCAATAGTGTGCTGTTGCCCCTCCGAACTGGCCGCAACAATCCACCTTCAGATGACGTGGCATACTGAAATGGTTCGTTCCGATTATGCTGTTCCTGAAGGTGGTAGTGCTCTTGTTTCTGCTCATGCTGCTGCTGCTGCTGCTGCTGCTGCTGCTGCTGCTGCTGCTGCTGCTGCTGCTGCTGCTGCTGCTGCTGCTGTTGCTGCTGCTGCTGCTGCTGCTGTTCATGCTGCTGCTGCTGCTGTTGCTGCAGCTGCTGCTCCTCCTCTTCCTGCTGCTGCTGCTGCTGCTGCTGCCGTTGCTGCAGTTGCAGCCACTGCTGCTCTTCCCCCAGCCGTGACAGCTCACGCGTCAGGTGCTGCAGTAGTGTGCTGCTGCCCCTGCGAACTGGCCGCCACAATCCACCTTCAGATGACGTGGCATTCTGAATTGGTTGGGTAGAGTTATGCTGCTCCTGGAGGTGGTAGTGCTCCTGTTGCTGCTGCTGCTGCGGCTGCCGTTGCTGCTGCTGCTGCTGCGGCTGCCGTTGCTGCTGCTGCTGCTGCTGCTGCTGCTGCTGACGACGCAGGTGCTGAAAGAGATCCATGGGCGGAGTGTTAAGGAGGGGCTGACGCATCCAGCGTCAGCGTTGAAGTGGAAGGCGCACGAGGCAGCCTCAGGATGCCTCTCCCTGGGACACCAGCGCTCGTGGCCCACGAGCGAATCGTGCGCCACGAGTGGTGGCCCACCAAACGAGGCTACTAGCACAGCCCTGCTCTAGCCTAGCCTAACCTATCCAATGGGATTACGCGGACAGGTGGGTGCCGGCCTGCCGGGCGGGGGGCAGGGGGGTGGGGTGGATCGGGGGGCTTGCGGACGCGCAACAAGGGTCCTCCTCCAACTGCGAGAGCGTGGGAGGCGCTGAGCCCTCACATCCTTTCTGATCCCCCCACACAAAAAAGACGCTAGTTAGTTTCTCTGCGTCGGGCTCCACACGGAAACGTGAGTGCAAAACGGGCGCGCAAGAGAGCGCGCGACTTATCCAAAGCAGCTCGACCGGCGAGGTTTGGGTTGGGTGGGGAGCTCCACTCCACCACCGGCTGGCGCAAAACCTGCCGCCCGCCCAACCAGCCGCACACGTGCAGTGCAGTGCAGTGCAGTGCGGTGCAGTGCAGTGCAGTGCGGTGCAGTGCAGTGCAGTGCGGTGCAGTGCAGTGCAGAGCAGTGCCGGCACGGACGCGGCTTCGACCGAGCGCGAGAAAGAGAGCGCGCGAGTGATTCGGGCGTCCCAAAGCCAGCCGAGAGGGCCGGCGGCGCACCCGCTCTGAACTGCAGCGGCGGCGGCCAGTTCCCCCGGCCGCGTCCGGCAGCTGCTGTGTTGTCGCTTCGGGGCAGGAGGGTCACTTCTGTTGACGTGGCCCTTCTAGCCTTGACTGGCCGCTGTTCGCGCCCAAGGGAGATGCAAGGGAAAGGATTTCCTTCCCTTCCCTTCACGGGAGCAGAAGGGAAAAGAAGGGAAGGGAAGGGAAGGGAAAAAATGGAAAGGAAGGGCAGGGAAGGGAAGGGAAGCGAAGGGAAGCGGAGTACTTGGGGAAAATCTACAGCTGCTGCGTTGAGCTTCGGAGGCCAGCGTTAGGCACCAGCTCGCCACACAAAGCAGAAGCAAGGGCAGCGGCAGCAAAGACTGCATCAGCGGCAGTAGGAGCAGCAGCAGCAGCAGCAGCAGCAGCAGCAGCAGCAGCAGGAACAGCACCAGCATGCGAATGCGCATGCGCACGTGCGGTAACCACCAGCACAATTCCGCTGCACCGTGCAGCGGAATTGTGCATCCCCGTCGTGCAGGCTGCACGACGGGGATGGTGATGGGGATGGTGTTCCGCCTTTTTCAAGTGATCGGCTCAGATTCAGAATAATTGTGCATGTGTGGTCTCCTCCACGTCGAATTTGTGGCGAAGGCATGTCCCGTCCCTTTGTAAGAAAACATTGTAACCCACGCCCGTTGGCGTGGATCACCAGATGCGAGCCCAGACTCGACTCCCGCCTTCCCCCCTCGTAAATGACAAGTAGTCATGGGGATTCAGTCGACCTCGTAGAAATTCCTGTCAACAGCGGTCGTCCGGTGTCAAACGAACAAGAGAAATAAATGTAGAAATTGAGAGCAGGAGCAACTCGTACCATTGTTGGTGCCGGACCAGGCCTTTACCCGTAGCGGTTTCATTGAATCCTCTCATCGTTGCCAGGCTGCTCCCAACCCATACGCCACAATGGTCTCATCGGAAGTCTTCACGTGCCATGGCACATGCGAGCAGACGCACAAGTCCACTGCACACTGACACGTAGTTGCCTCTTGCATGCGACTCCGCAGCGAAGGCTCAAAGCTGAAGGCTGTGCGCGCGATGCAAGCGCACATCCACAACTGTGGCCAGCCGCATCATTTGAACATGTCAGAGGGTCGAACTAGTGCCATTCGGCTAACCTCCAAGTGGCTCCCATCCTAATCTGGCCATCTTCAGGACACCCTCATTTTAACTTATCATCAAGACACCCCCAATTTTTAACTTAACACTAGTTCAACCCTTCTTTTAAACTTTTTGTTGGATTTATCCTACAAATGGGGACGACCTGGCGATAAATTGTCGAAAATGGGATTCAGAGAACAATGAATTTTGTTTAAATGTTATTTTGGCTGGGCATTCTGAAGATAATTCCCCGAAAACGCAAAATGGGGGCGACTTGGAGATAATCCTCAGAATGGGGGCAACGTGCAGATGGTCCAGCGAGAATAGGGGCAACTTGTAAGGCCGTATAGTGGCATTGGCTCCACGCAGGCGTGCATCGGGGTTACATTGTAACACACTAAAGTCGGGTTCAAACATGTTATCTGCCTTTGAAAACTAATTCTGCTCGACCTTCCCCTCCTACCCGAGGCGAATTCTTTGGTCGAGTCACGTGCTTGCTTGCGATGTCCGGCATCTGTTTAGCAAAGAACCCCGGTTGCTTCACGAAGTTTGTCTGATTTGCACGTCTTTCTCAGACTGGGAGTCACTTTCGCAAGAAAAACTTGCGCTCAGAGAGAGCATGTCATCCGGACGCGGCAGACGTGGAGAAGAAAATGCCCTGAAAACACGCGATGGGTTGTCGGTGGACAGAATTGCCAACCGCAGACGGAATTAACGTCTCGAAAGTCCTTATGTAGCGGATTTTCCGACGTCAGTGCAAATTCTGGGCTACCAAACCAATTTCATAGGCTTACTACGTAACCACAAAAAATGACACTTCACACAACTTTTGTTTTGGACAAACCCGGGATATCTGCACCAAGGGTTGATCCTGTTACGCCAGGCGGAGCGTAGGTGGTGCACAGGGATGAGGTGCGGAACGAAAGACGATTCGGGTATTTGGGAAAAATGGATAGTCTATATTTAGCCGTAAGTATACTTCGATGCCAAGTGTCAAGTGCGTCGACGCATATGTATAATGCCGAGAAAGAGAATGAGGCATATGTCTGGTCGTCAACGTTCGAGCCGGGCGATGCGTGCAAGGCCGCTCCATGAGTGGCTGATTTGAGAAGGTTCGTCGAATAGTCAGGGGGCTTCAAGAACATTGAGGTGCTTCTTTATAAATGTCTAGCACCGTCAAGAAGTCGAGCGAATGATATCGAAACATGGATATGGTTCGCGAGACTTCTGTCGACCATTCTGGAAGGCGGTCAAAGTTGTCAGAAACTTCTGGAACAGAACACCGGAGGTCGGGACAGTTGGCCAAACCAAATGCCATCGGCCGAACAGTGTAAAAATCCAGAATTTTTTGTGCGGTGTGCCATGAATGTAATGGAGGAAATACCCACTCGCAAAGTTTAGGGACTTGTGTACGTCAGGGACGTAACACTTCCCCCCCTTTTAGCCGTGACGCCCAGGCACGTTACCCGACGTAGACCGGAGACGACGGAAGTAACCGTCGATAAGATGATTGACATCTCGGAGGTAGTCGTAGGGTTCCTAGTTGTTGTGCGCAGCGTCGTAGCCGTGCCACTTGACCACATACTCGGTCGTTATTCCACAACGTCGATGTGCAATGATATCTTCAATCACGTACTCCGTATCCTCGTCCACTTGTACAGAAGGTGGAGGTGCGACGTCTCTGCCGAGGAAGTGCGTAGAGGGATCCCGGTAGTGCTTGAGCTTGCTGATGTGGAAGATAGGGTGGATCGCCATGTTGTTAGGGAGGCAGAGTCAAGCGACGACTAGGATTTGCATTCGGTCGATCTCAAACGGTCCCAACCAGCGTGGTTTGAGTTTCGCGAAGTCATGTCCTTGGAGTTTGATATTCACAGAATTGTGGAGGACGCGGTCGCCAGCACTGAACACATCATCACCGCAATGTCGGTTGGCTGTCCGCTTCATAGCTGCTTGCGTCTTCGCAAGGGTCTGCTGTGTTTCCTCCCAAGTGTTTGTAAGTCTCGGGGGTGAATTTCAACCACGGGGATGTTACTATAACATTGGAATCCAGCCGGTGTGGTGGGAAGTTTGCCGTACACCACCTGTTTAGCAGTTGCGGTGGAAGTGGCGGAGTTGTATGCTAGTTTGGTGGTCGGCAATTTTGCTGCCCAATCGGTGCCGTGTGGCTTGCATAAATTTTGCAGGAGTTGTTTCAGCGTCTGATTGGTTCACTCGGTTTGTCCATCAGTCTGAGGAATGAATGCCGATGATAGCTGGATCCGACTGTCGTAGCGTGTCATTGGTTCGCACCAAACACGGTTACGGTGGTGGTCGTCAGAATGAAGTGTGATATTTTGGAAAATCTGTCAACAACGATGAGAATGGCGTCATACCCGTCAGGTGTGGCGGACAGACCTGTCACAAAGTCCATGCTAATGTCGGCCCATGGTTCCGTCGGAAGGGGTAGGGGTTGAAGTAGACCAGGTGGGCGCGTGCGACAAGATTTTGGTCTCTGTCAGATGTCGCATGATTTAGAGAAGGCCGCCACGTCGGTTTGCATCTTGTCCCACCAGTACTTCACCAACTTCTTAAGCGTTTTTTCTTCTCCATAGTGTCCACCTGGACCGGTGTCGTGGCATTCCTCCAACAGCATTTGCGGCACTTCCTCGTTTGGAGGGACAATGACCTGTCAATTGAATTGCTAGTAGGGGTCGTCGGACCAAGACTTGGTCTTGTCTTACTCGCCAAACTCCTCGTAACCCTCCGCGAACATCCTTGTGAGGTACGGGTCTCGTTCGACGAGCAACGTGCTGATCTCGGCTATCAAATATGTTCGTCGATTAGGAACATCTGCCGGATTTGTTTCTCCAGGCCATTACTCGACATCGTAGTCAAAGTTGGACTCGAGGAACTCCATCCATTGAATTTGTATACGACTTAGATTTGGTTGGGTCTTGAGATATTTTAGGGCGTGATGGTCGGTGCACATGATGCATCGTCACCATTCCAAGTAGCACCGCCACGTCTTGAACGTGTGCACAAATGCAAGCAGCTTCTTCTCGTGCACCGCGTAGTTGAGTTCCGGCCCGCGTAGTTATTACGACATATACGCAACCAGCTGTTCTTCACCGTCGTTGTCTTGGAGGAGAACAACTCTGATGGTTCAATCGGACACGTCGGTGGCCATGATGTAGTCCACCGTTGGATCCGCCAACCATAAGGCTGGCACCGAAGTTAGAGCGTTTCTCAAAGGAAAAAATTACTTCTTGTTTGCTATCTCTAAATTCCACTTGGTGGTATTCTGGTTGAGATCGGAGAGAGGCGCTGACACCCGGAGGTAGTCCTTTACAACTCAAAGAGAGTAGTTACAGAAGCACCAAAAAACCTGGACATCCCAAACATTTGTGGGTGTTGGCCAATCAGTGACCGAATCCACCTTTTTTAGGTCCATGGTGGTCGAATCCACCTTTTTCAGGTCCGTGGTGATTCGATGATGTGGTCCAAAAACTCGATCGAACGGTGACTGAAGGCACATGTCAAGAGTTTTCTGAAAAAAAAATCTTTGTAAAATCTCGATCAATTTTTGGAGATGTTCATTGTGCTCCTGTGGGTTGCGGTTGTACATCAGGACGTCGTTGAGACATACAACAACAAAGTCATCAAGGTACGGGTGAAAATTGTTATTCATTGCACCCATTAATATTGTGGGGATATTTGGGAGTCCAAATGGCATGACCGTGAACTCGAAGTACCCATATCTGGTGGGGAATGTTGTCTTCTCGACGCCCTTATTGAAAAGTTCATCTGCTCACGGGAGGGAGTAGCGGTTATTGATAGTGATGTTGTTCAACGCTTGGTAGTCCATGCACATCTGCATCTCCCCAGTTTCATTCTTCACAAAGAATACCTGTGTTGCATAGGGTGATGTGGAGGGTCTAATGAACCCTTGACCGAGCACCTCGTCTAGCTGTTTCTTGAGTTCGGTCTGCTCGTGATCGCTCATCTGATAGGTTTCTTTCACTGTGGGTCTACTACTTGGCTTCAGGTCTATTTGATGGTGGATGTTGTTTTGCGCAGTAGCTCTCGGGATAGTTCGTCAGGAAAAACCCCTTTGAACTCCTCAATGAGTTCCGCCAAATCCTTCGGTACTGCTGTGAATTTCTCAGGTGTCGAGGCCAGGGACGTCACTTCGGCGGTTGCAATTTCTTCTGCTTCCCTCGTTTCCACGTGGACTAGCCATGCCTGGACTCTGATATTTTCAGATATTTTCTTGGCCACATCCAGAGGTATTGGTTGGAATTTTTTGACTCCCGCAGCTTCCTCCGCTGCTTCAAGTCTAAGGCTTCCCGTAACCAACGCTGCATTGTGGGTCTATCGACCAGAGGCAGGTATCTTTTTCTGCAATCAATGTTGACGTAGACTGCTCTGCTGCTCCAATCGACCTGTGGATTGCACTGGTACAGGAAATCGCACCCGAGGATGATTTTGTGGTCGCTCATGGGACAAGTGCTCAAGACCGTTACATTGTTCAGATTTCTGATTTGTAGCCGGAGTGGTTTGCGAGGTTGACGGATTTGAAATCGTGTGTCGACTGTTTTTCCTTAAAAAAATCTTAGTTATGTCTGCAAATCCAGCTTCCGAACCATGTCGTTGCTGACGGAACTATGAGAAGCTCCTCCATCCAGTTGTGCCGGTATTTTTCTATGATTGTTACAACCCCTTGGTTGCACTTGTAGCAGTATCACCTATTGGTGGTCCTCTATCCCTTGTCAAACTTGGCGATCTCACGAACCCTCACCTGCGGCGATGTGAGCCGTTCAGATGGGCGATCGGTTGGTGTAGAGTTTTTGGACCGGATGGGAGCCTCACCGTCTACCCTTGCTCTTTGCCGTTTCCTGAATCTTTGCTCTTTTTTTGCGATTTCTCCCCCTTTTTGGCTTGTTCATGCCGCTTTCGGCAGTCGCACGAGATATGATCAGGCTACGCGCAAGTCCACCAGAGTCGTTGATTGTGCTGATTGATGGTGTCAATCTCCATCAGAGATGAGGTTTTAGCCGACTTTGACTTCCCTCCGCCTCGATAAGATTGTGGCCTTGAGGTCGCCAGCCGTTGGATTCCTACATCTGAGCATTGTAGGCAACACTATCGATACGGTCAGCTCATTCGTGGAAGCTCGTCTTGGATGCCAAAAATGGCGGTTGCTCGCCGAATTTCTTGCTTGAGGCCGTTGTTGTAGCAGATGTTAATCCTCCCTGTATATATGCGGTGGCCATGAGTGTGCAGGGCATGCTGACTCAGAGAGTGGAGGCGACGCGCGGTGAGTGCGTGCGTCAACATCGAGCACACGAGACATTCACCTCTCCACCTCTACTGTGCTCGTTTCCCTCTCGGCAGCAATGTCCCAGCTCCACCCTCTGCATCCATGGCTACTGATGGCTTAGTCATTGGTGACCTAGTCTAGCCTTGCCTTTCTCTTTGCTTCCGCATGCCTCATGTCTGAGCCCAAAAACGTAGATGAGACCTCGAATTCGAGGCTGGGTACTTTTGACTGACATAATATGTGCAGAAACATTGAACCGGCCTAGACCCGGAATTAGGGTCGCGCGCGGAATTCACGCGCTCTTGAAATTGGAGTGCCGGCGAGCTTCGCTCGCCAGCCGATGGGTGGGCTCGATCAGCGAGTCCCACCCCGTAGAGCTCCGTTCCTGTTGGCTTCTTGCACTTGCAGTTAGTGCGACGGCTCATCTATGGCCGTCACGTACCCAACCCTATCTCCCTCAAACTAGCACCGTTTTGGACAAAACAAGATGCATTGGATTCGTATCGTTCTCCTGAGCAGAAACACAGTTTTTTTGGGACGAGGTCACTACCAGTGATAATTTTGCGGAAACACCAAGTGTAGTCTGCCATGCGAGATTGCAGACGCAGGCGTTGTGTGCGTCAGACTTCTTGTTCAGTTTTCTAAATTGAGCGAGTGTAGCACGCACAAAGCCGCTCCATGTTTCTGGTGGTATGACAGAGTCGTACCACATCAGATTTATCCGCTTGAGAGGCAGTACGCCTGTGATGGATGATGTGAGAGCGGTCGTGTGAGCCACTGATCCAGCTCCGCCCGTCTCCTACTGTTGTTGGATGGCCTTTAGATCGGACCACCAACTCAAAGCCGTGACACGCAAAAGCAAGCCGCGAGGTCAATTTTTTCTTTTTTGTCATTGTTGACCCCAGCAGCGGTGAAGTGCACCTCCAAACTCGTTAGCCTCATCCTGACCATTGGTCCCTTCGAGTTTATATGATTGAACGGCTCGGTAAGTGCCGCTCGAATGTGAGGTTCATTTGAGAGCTGTAAATTTGTCTCGGTGAGCACTACTTCACGCGCACGAGAAACTCGAAGCTCCGCCATCGCTACGTTGAGCTGTTGGAGCAGATGGGTGTTGAGGCTCTTGATTCCCAAAAATTTCTCGTACAGGTCTTTGTTGTTTTGCGCTTGTCGGCCGGTGCTTTCCATCGTGCCAAGTGTCGACCCAACGGGCTACAACGAGGGTGAAGGATTTGCTGAGCCCGAGGGGTCCGTAACTGAAGGCGGTAGATTGATCATTGCTTCCTGATCATTTGTTTTCTTCCTCTGTGCTGTGTTGAGGTGGTGGCTGCTTTAGTATAACTATTTTTTTTCTTTAAAAACATATATTCTTGTTACACAAAGAAGGGTGGGGTGCAAATTTCCCTCTTGAGAAGATTCAAGGAAGCTTCATAGCATTGATGCTGCTATCTTGGAAACACTGTCCTAGTCAGTAATCATGCTGTCATGCATGGCAAGTGCAAGAAAAACAAGGATTATGCTAGGAGAGACACACATAGTCTCAAATGGCTTGTGCAGAGCGAGTTAGAAACTAACAAGCAGACAACATAAACAACTACTGCAAGCACCACACAGGTGGCACATCACAACATGTTAGTTTTCCCTGAAGCAGCATAAAAATCACACTTATGGATGTAAGTCTATGTATAATCGTGAGAAAAGACATTCTCTTAGCATGTAGAATCACAAATGGAAGCCGGAAAAAGTGAAAACATATTTGTTAAGTTCTGGCAGCAGTCCAAGAGTCAATCATACACAAACATGCAAATGGACCCAACGTCTAGTTCACAGAGACAACTCTAGTGACTGCGCGTGGGGCAGCTGATGCCTAGAAAGGACAAAGATGAGTGACACAGGAAACGCACAGCTATTGGAGAGATCCTGGGATCTGTTAGTTCTGCCAAGAACGTCATTGATTTGTCCCTTTCAGGTCACCATAAGCCGTGAATGATTGAAAACAGAAGTGAAAAATCCCAAAAAATCCTAATGACCCAATAAAACCTGTTTTCACACATGTGCAATCAAGGATGCGAGGACAGCTCAGTGCCAACGACAAGCCAAGAACCCCACGTTCATCCATCACCAGGCACAAGACTCACTCCTATGGACTGAATGACCTTTCTAACTTTCCATGTGCTAGTGTCCTCATCAAGAAGTCAGCTTGCTGCACATCGGTCTCCACCCAGATCATGGAGATCACATGTCGCTGGACCAAGTCACGCATGAAGTAATCTTCAAAAGTGATACACTTTGTGCATCCATAAAACACGCCATAGTTTTTCACAATGAAAAGATAACTCTGGTTGTCACAATAGCATACAATGGCATGCAAGGACTGACGCAGATCAAGAAACAAAAATATTTGCCATAAATCCTCACCATTCCATGCACCCAATGCTACATACTCAGCCTCTGAAAACTTGTGGAAAATACAACCCTACTTGCCACTGCGCCATGAGACAGCATGCCACCAAGCAGGAACACGTAGCCCATCCAAATCCTCCTGTCTGGGCTCAAAAGAACAGTCATTGTCAGTGTAGCCATCAAGGACCACAAAGTAATTTCTGTTGAAACAGAGTCCATGTTGTGCAGAGGAAACTACATACTGTGCCAATCACAGAGCAGCCTATACCATCCCAAGTCACTACCAGAAGTGAGTGAGGAGGTGGAAGTGGTGTCTGGAAAAGTGGTCCAACATGCCAGAAAGCTCTTCCCTTGCTGTTTTTTGTTCTCTCTTGTGTTTCTCTTGGATTTCTAGAGCTTGGAAGTTTTACTACCCCGAGTTCCATCGTGTTGTTGAGCCCCACAGTGCGATTTTCTCTGAGAATGTCTTCTTGCTGGAAATTTAATCGTGTTCCGGCTCCCTCCTTGCTTGCCCTGCTCGGTCATTTGGGGGGAGTTGGTCATCAATTCTCACCCTCTGAACGTGGCTAAGCATCCTTGGCTGTATAAATTCCTGATGCATCTGTGTCACCTGCGCGGCCTGCGTCATATTTGTTGCTTGCATCGCCTGCATGACTTGTGTCATGTGCATCCTTTGCCTTGCCTGCCTCATGTCTTTCACCTGCATTACTCACGTTTGTCACCCGCATCACCTGGGTTACCCCTGCCTGCGGCATTGCCTGCTGTCTCATCCCCCTTTCTGTCTGTGCTGCTTGACTATTCCCTTTCTTCTGCAATGCCACCCATTACATCATCCTCCTCCCGGTCACCTGCATCTGCACGCACATCTTCATCTCCCACTACTCCACTCCATCTCACGGAAGGCACTTTGAAAGTCCAAGCAGAACAATAAGCATGTGCGACAAGGATCAATGATGGTGTGTACCCTCCAAACAAGAAATGTGGTCCCCTTTTACACCCCCATCGCAAATTGCAGGGGCAACAATACTCTCTAGATACACTCATGAAATAGTAAAAATATTCCTTCCAACATAGACATCGCCCTGCCAATCACAATGGATGTGTCCTTCTCTTCCTCCTCTCCCCCTTTAGTAATGTAATCATTTTGTTCACAAAGACACAAAACAAAATACACGTGCAATTGAGTACCAAAGTTTTTTTTTAAGAGTTTTGCGTTCATGCAAGAAACACCATGCTGATAACATGAGTTCTCCTCATTGCTACTTTTGGCCTTTTGCACAATCACCAAAAAAGGAACCCCACAGATGATTCCTTATTTCTTGGTAGTGAGTAAAAGGTGACCTAACGCGTGTGTGTGTGTGTGTGTGTGTGTGTGTGTGTATGTGTGTGTGTGTGTGTGTGTGTGTGTGTTTGTGTGTGTGTGAGTGAGTGAGAGAGAGAAAGACACAGAGAGAGAGAGAGAGATAGAGAGAGAGAGAGAGAGAG
>SZWC01010421.1:31588-65052 GCA_023375785.1 Penium margaritaceum | reverse complement strand
ATGTAGAGGCCTCCCTCGCGCTTAGCCTCCAGCACGGTCGCGCCGCCACCGTCCTTCCGCACGACTGCCCCTCTTCTCCTGAAGAGCACCTCGTACCCCTTGTCAGTCAGGCGGCTGACACTTAGGATGTCAGCCAAGCCAGGTACGTGCTGCACGTTCTTGATCACGCGCTGCACCCGCTTCCCACCAACCACCACCTCCACGTCCACGTCTCCTTGGCCAGCCGCTGGCTCGACCTTGTCGTTCGCGACCACCATGGACTTGCTGGACTTGGTGTAGTTGATGAACCCGACCTTCTCGACCTGGGTATGCTCCTCGGCTCCGGAGTCAAGGCATCGCCGGTTAGCCTTCTTGAGGTAGTGATTCTGAGTGCCGTTGAGGAGCGCACTCTTGCCTTTGGCATCCTTGCCGCCGGCCTTTGCCTCCTCGGTGCACTCACGGGCCCAGTGGCCCTCCTTGCCGCAGTTGCGGCACGCACCCTTCTTGGCGCCCTTCTTGCCGCCGCCATGTCCGCCACCTCCCTTGCCCCCACTTCCGCCACCACGCGTTTTGGTGACGAGGGCCGATGAGGAAGACGAGGACTCCCCGCAGCTCCGTCGCTGCGCCTCGTTGCGGATGTACTCTGCGACCGCGCCATAGGTGAGCTTGTCCTATGCCCATCCTCCCAAGACTGTAATGAGAGGGCTCCAACTGTCAGGAAGGGCCATGAGGAGGGCCATCGCCTGCAGCTGCGTGTCGATCTTCCACCCCACGTCGTTGCAGTGTGAGGCGAGCGACTCGATCTGCTGCATGGCGTTGATGACATCATCTCCCTTCTCGATTCTCACCGTCAGGAGTCGCTTCATGGCAAAGATTTTGTTCGCCAGCGACTTGGATTGATGGATGGTACAAAGTTTTTGCCAAGCCTCGGCTGCCAGCTTGCAGCCTTGGAAGTAGCCCCACTGCGACTCAGCCGTCCCGGACACCAGCAGCATGAGCGCCTCCGTGTTCTTCTTTGCGAAGGCCTCCTTCTGCGCTTCCGTCGTTGTCGCGTTGTCGAGGACTTCGGTTCCCAACATGACCTGCAGCACACCCTTATGCGCGAGGTGGATCTCGAAGTGCCACCTCCATAGCCCAAAGCCAGGGCCGCCCGCATACTTCTGGATGGCCTGCGTCTCCTTCTACGCCATTGCGCAGTCTTCAACTCCAAGACCTCAGAGTTTGACGGCGATGTCGTCCCCGACGACGATCCCATCCGCCGCGAAAGCCGTGAACGATGTGTAGACCGGTCAGGGCTGTGGGCCCATAACCCTTTGTCAGAAAACGGCCCCCGGGTGGAGGCAGTTCCAACGTGCCCCGACGGGTCTACTGCGTGTTCGGCTATGTTTGTGCAGGTTCTGAGTCTAAGCGTGAGCTTTCTGGTGGCCTCACGCTATGTTTCTGGGAGTTGAAGACATTTGTGAGACAGTCACTTTTGCGAAGGGAAGAACGCAATTGTGCATTAGTTTTTTAACATGGACATGATCTAAACATTTGTAGGGCTAGTCATGAGCTCTCCAACGCACCAAACCGTGCGCGATTCAGATAACCGTAGCTCCCGCTACGTCAGTCGAAGCGCAGCACCCCAAACCAGCCGCTCACTCGGCGGCGCGCACCACGTCGCCCGCCGAGGCGCCTTCACACATCAAGGACCCATCAAAACGCCATTCCNGGATTCAGCAACTCATCAACTTTCAGGGGCAATCCTGCATTTTAGGATTGGAGCAATCCTCGAGTTGCCTGATCCGTCGACGAGGAATTTCCTGGGTCAATTGCTTCGTTAAAGACGAGTGCGAAAATTTATTATCTTAGGTGATTCGACTCGCAACTTATTCACAATACTGGTTCGTGACAAAACTTATTTGCAGTAAGTAGCCCCGGTCTCCGCGGGGTCGCTCCAATTATTTTAACCAACAAAACTGAAATCGTTCCTCTGGCCTCGAACTTACGCAGAAGATCTTTCCTAGTCCGAACATGTTTTACTGGAGAATTATATGTCAATCATGCGACGGAAACTTTTTGCAGACACCATAGCTCAATCTAAGTCTATGTAATAAGACATTTTGCTTCGTCAGAATAAACAATCCGCGACTAGAATTAAGTGTTCAGTCAAAACATTTAAACATGAAAAAAAAACAATTTCATTTCATTGTAATTCTACAAGAAGTTTTAATGGTTTTGTAGCTTTAACGACAATTCATAAATAATCAAATAAAAATACAATGAAATTTTGTCATTAAATTTCTAAGAATAAATATCAGTGGAATAAACATGACATGAAGTCACTTAAAGATTAAATTTTTACGCCTACATAAAACGTACTTATCAAGAAATAGTAAATTAATGAGCACAATTATATCTGTTTATGTTGTAAAAAGTAAAATTTCTGTTCTAACGTTGTTTTTAACATGGAGGAAGTTCAAAGCTTAGCTCATGTTCATAAAAACATGAGAAAGAATAACTAATGCAAACATATCTATCCAAAATAGTTGTTTTGATGTTTCATAAAAATAACAATGATATGGTTATAAATTCCGGATAAATGTTGAAATTTACGTATTGTTGAAATTTTTTACATAGTTAATTCCTTTGGAAAATGTTGAAACTCGAGTGAAAACTTCTATAAGGATGGATTTATAAAATTAATATCCGCAAACATGTAATTGAATTTCATTTCACGTTCGTAAATTCATATATAATTTTCTTCATGGAAAATATATAGTATTTCAATATCATATTATGGGCGGCTTTTGAAGAACATTAATTATAAGTTTCTATACACTTAACTTTTTCAAAAGCCTCTCAAAATACGATGCTTGAATATTATAGTTTTTCCATGAAGAACATTGGATAGTGTCTTAAGAACGTGAAATTAAATACAATTACATGTTTTTGGATATAAAGTACAATTACATGTTTGTAGATATTAATTTCAATGCTCGAATATTATAGTTTTTCCAGGAAGAACATTGGATAGGGTCTTATAAACGTGAAATTTTGAAATTGTATTTAATTCCATTAATAAGTTGCGGGTCAATTGCTAACAAAGCAATTGACCCATTAATAAGTTGCGGGTCAATTGCTTCGTTAGAGACGAGTGCGAAACTTTATTGTCTTAGGTGATTCGACTCGCAACTTATTCACAATAGTGGTTCGTGACAAAACTTATTTGCAGTAAGTAGCCCCGGTCTCCGCGGGGTCGCTCCAATTATTTTAACCAACAAAACTGAAATCGTTCCTCTGTCCTCGAACTTACGCAGAAGATCTTTTCTAGTCCAAACATGTTTTACTGGAGAATTATGTCTAAATCATGCGACGGAAACTTTTTGCACAGACACCATAGCTCAATCTATGTCTATGTAATAAGACATTTTGCTTCGTCAGAAAAACAAATCCGCGACTAGAATTAAGTGGTCGGTAAAACCATTTAAAAATGAAAAAAAAACAATTTCATTTCATTCTAAGTCTAGGGGAAGTTTTAATGGTTTTGTAGCTTTAACGAAAATTTATACATAATCAAATTAAAATACAATCAAATTTTGTCATTAAATTTATATGAATAAATATCAGTGGAATCAACATGACATGACGTCACTTAAAAATTAAATTTTTACGCCTTCATAAAACGTACTTATCATGAAATAATAAATTAATGAGGACAATTATATCTGTTTATGTTGTAAAAAGTAAAATTTCTGTTCCTGCGTTGTTTTTAACATGGAGGAAGTTCAAAGCTTATCTCATGTTGATAAAAACATGAGAAAGAAGAACTAATGCAAACATATCTATCCAAAATAGTTGTTTTATGATTTTTCATAAAAATAACAATGATATGGTTATAAATTCCGGCTTAATGTTGAAGTTTACGTATTGTTTAAATTTTTTACATAGTTAATTCCTTTGCAAAATCGTTGCATCTCGAGTGAAAATTTATGTAAGGATGGATTTATAACATTAATATCCGCAAACATGTAATTGAATTTCATTTCACGTTCGTAAAATCATATATAATGTTCTTCATGGAAAATATATAATATTTCAATATCATATTATGAGCGGCTTTTGAAGAACATTAATTATAAGTTTCTATACAATTAACTTATTTCAAAAGCCTCTAAAAAACGAGTCTCGAATATCATAGTTTTTCCATGAAGAACATTGGATATGGTCTAAAATACGTGGAATTAAATACAATTTCAAAATGTCACGTTTATAAGACCCTATCCAATGTTCTTCATGGAAAAACTATAATATTCGAGCATTGAAATTAATATCTAAAAACATGTAATTGTATTTAATATCCAAAACATGTAATTGTATTTAATTTCACGTTCTTAAGACCCCATCCAATTTTCTTCATGGAAAAACTATAATATTCGAGCATCGTATTTTGAGAGGCTTTTGAAAAAAGTTGTGTATAGAAACTTATAATTAATGTTCTTCAAAAGCCGCCCATAACATGATATTGAAATACTATATATTTTCCATGAAGAAAATTATATATGAATTTACGAACGTGAAATGAAATTCAATTACATGTTTGCGGATATTAATTTTATAAATCCATCCTTATAGAAGTTTTCACTCGAGTTTCAACGTTTTCAAAAGGAATTAACTATGTAAAAATTTTCAAAAATACGTAAATTTCAACATTTATCCGGAATTTATAACCATATCATTGTTATTTTTATGAAACATAAAAAACAACTATTTTGGATAGATATGTTTGCATTAGTTATTCTTTCTCATGTTTTTATGAACATGAGCTAAGCTTTGAACTTCCTCCATGTTAAAAACAACGTTAGAACAGAAATTTTACTTTTTACAACATAAACAGATATAATTTTGCTCATTAATTTACTATTTCTTGATAAGTACGTTTTATGTAGGCGTAAAAATTTAATTTTTAAGTGACTTCATGTCATGTTTATTCCACTGATATTTATTCTTAGAAATTTAATGACAAAATTTCATTGTATTTTTATTTGATTATTTATAAATTGTCGTTAAAGCTACAAAACCATTAAAACTTCCCCTAGAATTATAATGAAATGATTTTTTTTTTCATTTTTAAATGTTTTACTGACCACTTAATTCTAGTCGCAGATTGTTTTTTCTGACCAAGCAAAATGTCTTATTACATAGACCTAGATTGAGCTATGGTGTCTGTGCAAAAAGTGTCCGTCGCATGATTTAGACATATAATTCTACAGTAAAACATGTTCGGACTAGGAAAGATCTTCTGCGTAAGTTCGAGGCCAGAAGGACGATTTCAGTTTTGTTGGTTAAAATAATTGGAGCGACCCCGCGGAGACCGGGGCTACTTACTGCAAATAAGTTTTGTCACGAACCAATATTGTGAATAAGTTGCGAGTCGAATCACCTAAGACAATAAAGTTTCGCACTCGTCTCTAACGAAGCAATTGACCCGAATTTCCTCTCTCTGGCGGCTCGTCGGCGCCTCACGGCGCCGCACTTGGGCATGTAGAGGGGCAAATCTTCAACACCCTCCTCATCTCACAGGGTGAGGAAGATGAGGGGAGAGGGCGAGCAAGAGAGTGCACGAGAGAAAGATAAGTGCTGGCATGAAATCGTCTAGCGTTTCTCGCATGCGGCGATTTTGCTCGAGCATGCCTCAAACAAAAATGAAGTTTTTTCAGTGCTAACTTTCAATTTTACAACAAGAGAATGTGTAGAAGCTTACAGTTTTGTGGTATTACCGTCCTCGTTTGAGACCCAGAATGAGAGCGTGAGGTAGAAATGGAAATGGGCCTCCACAGACTCAAAATATTCGAGTCTCCCTGTCATTGATGGCAATTGCCTCAAGGGTGACATGAACGGGAAAACCCCTTCAGCAAGCTGTGGATGCCATTCTATGACTTTTGACAATGATTTTTATGTAGGAGTTGGAGACACAACCGTTATAATGGTATCAGAGTAAATTTGATCCACACGCGAGTTTTATCTATGAGAGTTTTGACAGCTAAAGCATAGTTAAAATGCCACTGGTAGCTAGAACAGTAGCATAAATGTTTTAGGGAGGCACGGCTCTAAAATTTAAATATGTTAAGCATCATAAATTAGGCTTCATGATGTCTTTTCATTTTGTAACTTCTTTCAGCTTCTCTCCCTGTGTGGGAGGCTGAGTGATTTTTTATGCAATGGGATGGGGAGCACCTTCCTCTAAATCATCCTCATTTTTCCTCCCTTAGTCTTACCCTATGCATTTGGTCCTAGAAAAACTGTAGTATTTTCCACTACAAATGAGGTGTCCCAAGGACAGAGAAGGCGCCAAAACCAAGGGAGACACCTTTGGGGAGAATTCTTTAAGGCCCCCCCATCATTGTTGGCTCAAAGGAGATATTTCTATGAAGGCACAAGAGGCACTGAAAGAAGCCAAGTGAAGGCCAAGAATGAGAAGGAGTCAAGAAGGAGACAATAAAAGAGAGAGGGGAGTACACGAATTAAGATCTAGCATAGATTTTATTTCTATCTTCCCTCCTCACTAAGTGAACTACACTCACATCTTGTCTAGATTTTCTCCGTTTCTCATTTGTTTTGTTTTTCCAAGTGCTAGAAGCTACCTAGTGTCGTGAGTCATGGCTTAGAAATTTAGCTTCAAACCCACATGGTTGTGCCAACCGTGACAGAAAAAAATATTTTTCTACCACATGATTGTGCCGGCAGTGGTGGCCTAGGAAAGCAGGAATGCTTACCTCATGGTTACATCTTTTGCGGCGTCGTGGAAAAATAGAAGTATTTTATAGTAGCTTTACCAATCGTGGGAGTAAAAGTAGATACCAAGAGAGGCAATGCCTCTCAGACGTTTTCAGAAGACTCCTCATGAAGGGTTTTAATGTGTTAGTTGTACCGACGACGGTAGAGAAAGACTAGAACAACCAAGGCCAACAAGGAAAAAGTGGTGACGGTCTCACCACATACCCTCAGCAGAATCCAGATTTTGGCTGCCGCCACAAGCATAGATGCCAAGCCAATGCCAACCGTGTCACTGAAGGCAATCCTTGCAAGACTGAACACAAGATACATATAGAAGCGGAAATAGTGCTTGGTGGGTGTGTCGATGTCCACGTGGAAGACTCCCATACAACAGAGGATGCGCTTGAGGAGAACCATCTGAACGTGGACCTCGATGAAGAGCAGAATGACAATGATGCCAATGAGGATCACGACCATCCTCATTTTCATGAGGCAAAATTGAGCCGATCGCTAAAACAAGGCGAGGCGCCCGAGTCGGACGATGCTTCCGGTGGTGGTGGTGTTCCCTACAGCAACAATGACGTCAAAAGCAGCCACCCAAGAAGTTCTTATGAGCATGAATTGAACAATGACGTAGCAAATGCAGCTAGCTCTCCCTGCCAGAAGCTCGTGGAGGCAGCCACCGATATAGTGGAGTGAATCAAAATGCATATCAAGGATGGAGGTATTTTTCTTCCATTGGAAGAATGGAAGAAAAACTCCTTCCTACAATGTGCCATTTCCACGCCCCTCCAGCATCGTGATTGACATAACTTCCCTTTAAGAGGCGGGCCTGCATAGAGGTGTGTACATGAATAGTACTCTCCTCCTTTGGATGAAGGTGCACGGATGGCGCAAGGATCTTGAGGTCTTTGTTAAGGATATGACAATGTAAGAGCTCAAGATGGCGTTCGCCAACCTGTTGGGCCACCTCGGTAAAATCATCACGGGCCTTGACCGTGATCGCCAACTCCAACCTCTGGCTTCCCACGAGGCAACACACTAATGAAATTACCTCCACAAGGTATTCGAGAGCATGAAAAGGATGTTGTTGCAGCAGAATTTGGAGCGCGCTACTGATGCCCCTGCTAGTAACAAAAAGGACCTGCCAGCCTCGACGACCTCGGGGTTGGTCATGAACACGTCTTTCCTCCCGAGTGTGGAGATCTTCCGAAAGGAAGTTGTCTGACTGGCTCAACCGCTTGGAGTACAATCTGTGTGTCTACAAGCCTCCACTCAATTAGTGGAATGCACTCACCCAGACGCAGATTGGAAAATAGTTCTTAAGTACATGATCAAGGAGTAGAGCGTGCAGCGGCCTCACCAGAAGTGGTAGCCGATGTTGTGGGAAGCTTTCTGTGCATCATACGCAAGATGTGCACTTAACGTAAGAGGCATATCGTACCTTAAATAAACACAAGGAATTCAACATCAGGGTAGCTTGTTCGAATCCTACCTGAGTGAGTTCACCACCTTCGTGGAGAAAGTTGAAAGCTTCATCAAGAATGATGGTACCCAGATCTTCAAGTACCCGGAGTACTTACTACTAGAATGATTGTGTGATGGTATTACCAACAAAAAGCTTAAGGATAAGGCCATCACAATGGCAACGGGCTAGGTTTGGATAAGCTGGAGAGTATTGCGTGACTAAGTGCTTAAAGTGAATTTGATGAACACGAAGCACTACTTCGATACACGGCGTAACACGAGTGCACATCAAGGTTGCAACATGTGCATGAAATCTATGAGGGCTAAAGGGACAGCTGACGACCAAGGTGGGGCTAAGGAAAAATAGCCTGTGAGCCCCCTAGTCAATAAGACTAGTGGAAATAATGCCACAAACCATGAGCAGAGACGCAACAACGATGAGCTACATGCGGTACGTGGTCGTTACAACAAGGTCATCCACAAAGGGCTTTGCTACAATTGTATACAACCCAGCCATTTTAGGACTAAGTACACTGAGGCTACTGGTGGTGGACAAGAGACCGTGGCATAGGCTCTAGCTATAGCACCACTTGGAGATGTTGTAGCAGGTGGCTGCGAACAGGGCCATGACCCCACTAGGCCCGGCCGTGGAAAAGGACAAGGTTGCAGTGCAGGTTTTCCCTACCCCTTACTATCATCAATGGAGACCACTCAAGGGGAAAATGGATCACGAGTGTGGATTCATGTTTTCGCATGAGGATGTAAAGCAATTTCAATATTTTACAAACTCAAAATTTTGAGTTCTTTTCTCCTCTCCCGTTAAACCATACTCTACTCTTGGTGAACCGCATTGCCCACTAAACCTTGCATCTAAAAAAAAGATGCACGATCACACTTGCTTAATGGTGGTAACATCGAACACTGTGCAGGGATTATGCGACACATTCACTTATTGACTAAGGCAATAAGTGAAAGCGTGCTTGCCATCAACTCAGCTTGCCGTCATTTAGCCTTTTCGGTTGGAAGATTAGAGGCAACATGATGATTTAGTTCAAGCGACACCTAGTTGGTGCTCCTGTGAGCATACTGGCTGAAAATCACGGGGATGACTCCTTTGTCAGCCTTGGCCTTACTTGTGGGCTTGAAGTATGAGCCATTGGATGACGCAGTTGTATTAAGTAGCAATTTTAAGGTAACTATTATTGGTACCTATAAAGTGAAACGTTACATTCGAGGAAACACACACAACATTGTGTTAAAAGATTATAATCTTTTGGACCTATTTGACATGGTTATAGTCAATTCCTATCTCTCTAGAAACAAGGCTTTGATGTGCTTTGAATAAAAGTGTTTCAATCCTCCAAAACGGGCATCATCGTTTAAGGTCAATGCCAGCTCGTCTAAGATGTGAGTCAAGAGACATACTTTCTAGGGTTTATCATACTTCTTGGCTCAACTATGGAAAGTGGAGGACGAAGTGAAGGAACACGGGCTGCAAGAAATCAAATACCCTACTATGATTTTATTAAAATAATTATTGAAGAAGACTTAGCCAATAACATGGTTACACGTAGAAATTGTTTGTGCTAAAAAGAATATGATTAAATAATAATTTTCAGTTGAGTATACAATGTTTTTTCTCCATGAGGTACATGTATTCATGTTTTAAGCCGTTTTTAGTGGAATTTAGTGCCATTCTGAGTAAATACACTAATGTTTGACAACATTATGATATTATTTTATCCCTTTAAAATACATAAAGACATATGTTTAAAAAGGGAACTTTGCTTACAGGTTTTAAAGTATTTAAAATGACAAAATCAAAGTTCACTATGGTATCTCTTGGCGGAATTCTCGGATGAATTCCAAGATCCATCGGCTGGGCATGTACAAGAATGAGACGCCGTAAGGACGCCATAAAAGGTGCATGTCGCAACTGCGGCAAGGAGGGCCATTGGGCCTGTGAATGCCCGGAGTACGCAAAGGCCGATGGCAAAAACACCAAAGGCAAGGCGCTCCCCAATGGCAACAAGAACCACTTCCTCAAGAAGGCCAACAGGTGGTGCTTGGATTCTGGGGCCGAGAAGCACACCAAGGTTGAGAAGGTGGGGTTCATCACCTATGAGAAGTCCTCCAAGTCAATGGTGGTCACAAACGACAAAGTCAAGCAGGCGGCTGGTCAAGGTGACGTGGAGGTGGAAGTCATGGTGGAAGATAAGAAGGAGCCACGCACAATTCGTGATGTGTAGCATGTCCCCGGCGTGGCTAACATCTTGAGTGTTAGCCGCTTGATAGAAAAAGGGTACAAGGCGCTCTTCCATAGGAAAGGCAGAGTGATGCGCAATGACTACGGCGACGAAGTCATGCCAGAGGCGAAGCGTGAGGGCGGTCTCTACATTGTGGAGACCAAGGTGATCCCCGCGGCATTGGACACAACAGACTCGCAGGAGCGCGTCATCAACATGGCCAAGGGAGGAAGCGATGATCTAGAGCTTTGGCACTGACGGTTGGGGCATTCAGCACTCGCAACCGTTAAGGAGATGGCGAAGCGTGACATGGTACACGGCCTCATCATCGACGGTGCAGTAGATGCGGCAGCAGATGCAACAGTGCACAAAAGGTGCAAGCTTTGTATTTTGGGCAAGGCAAGGCACAAGCCGTTTAACAAGAACGCGGCTCATGCAAAGGACTTGCTGGAGGTCATGCACAGCGACGTGTGCGGGCCATTCAAAACGCTGTCAAACAAAGGCTTGAGATACTTCATCACCTTCATCAATGACTGCACCAGAAAGCTTTACGTGTACTTCATGAAGCAGAAAGGCGAGGTCTAGGACCAGCTGAAGGAGTATGTCACAGTGATGCAGAGGCAAACTGGAAGGAAGGTCAGAGCGCTATGCAACGACAATGGCAGAGAGTATGTGGGCTGCAGCGGGTGGATGAAACAGCAGAAATCAAGTGGGAATCAACTACGCCGTACTTACCACAGTCCAACGGAGTGGCAGAGCGGGTGAACCAGACACTACTAAACATGGTGCGGACTATGCTTGTGGAACCAAGGTTGGCGCATGGGTTCTCGACGGAGGCTGTGCGTACAGCGAGCTACACCATCAACCTCACCCCAATAGCGGTGCTGAAGGGTAAGGGTGGCTGGAAGACACCCTTGGAGGTTTACAGCTGGCGAAAGCCAAACCTGGCGCACCTGAAGGTGTTCGGGTGCTAGGTGCATGTGATGGTGTATGCGGCGCAGTGACGCAAAAACAAGCTAGAAACACGGGCAAATCCGTGCTTGTTCCTCGGCCACAAGAGCGCAAAAAAGGCGTATCAGCTCTGGGACCCGCGCACACAAGAGATCATCCATAGTCGTGACGTCGAGTTCAACGAGCAGTAGAGCTTTAGTAGCAGCAGCAATGACATGAGCAGCACCCAATGCAGAGGACTCCAACGACGATGCAGCTGGGCTAGAGATTTGATGGAAAGATCCATCGGAGGAGGCACTACGGGTGCCAAAGCGCGCACTCCCGATGGAGTTCGCGTCGGACGTCAGAGAAAAATCCTCCGGACGCGCCATCCGTCCGGTCGATATTTCACTGGAGCGGGAGAGATCCTTGGGGAATCATTCGGTCGATGATTCATCGGAGTGAGCAGAGTCGGGATGATCGCACAGAGATGAGACGCCACCAAAACTATCGTTGCACACTGGGAGGCAGCGGAGAGCGGGGAAGCGTTTTGACGCAGACACCGGTCGATGGATCGGAATGATGCGGTGCATTCTGGCTGCATCAACAGAGCCGACGACCGTGCAAGAGGTGCTTGCACGGCCCGAGGGGAAGCAGTGGGACGCCGCCATCAAGTCGGAGCTGGCGTCCGTTGCTCAAAACGACACGTGGGAGCTGGTTGACAGGCCGAAAGATGCCAAGGTCATCAGCTCCAAGTGGGTCTTCAAGACCAAGTTCACAAGAGAAGGTCTGGTGGACAAGTACAAGGCACGGCTAGTGGCGAAGGGTTATGCACAGCGTAAGGGCGAGCACTACCATGAGACGTTCACCCCCGTTGCCAAGTTCACAAGAATCCGGGCGATCCTTGCGGTGGCAGTGGCGAAGGATATGGAGCTCCACCAGATGGACATAAAGACGGCCTTCCTCAATGGAATTATCGACAAAGAAATCTACATGGAGGTGCCAGAGGGGGTGGATACACCGGAGGGCAAGGTGCGCAAGCTGCGAAAGTCCTTGTACGGGATAAAACAATCGCCCCAATGCTGGTACCAATAGATGGACAGCTTCATGGCACAACTCAGCTTCAAGCACTGTTAGGCAGATCACAGCGTGTACCTTCGGTGCATTAAGAAGCTCCATCAGATCGTTGCACTCTATGTGGACGATCTGATCCTATGCTCCTCAGACCTGCCGAGCCTACAGCAGTTGAAAGAGAAGCTGAGTAGCAGGTTCCAGATGTGAGACATGGGGGAGCTGGAGTTCTACCTTGGGGTGAGAATTATGCAGAGCCAAAGGGCGCACGCACTTAAGTTGGGGCAGGCCAAATGCGTGGGCGAGGTGCTGAAGCAGTATGGCATGGAGGATTACAAACCAGTCTGTAGTCCTGTCTCCACAACCTGTGAACTAAGTACGACAATGGAGTTGCAAACAAAAGAAGAGCGGGAGGACATTGCAGGGGTGCCCTGTCGGCGGTGGGCAGCCTCATGTACGCCATGGTGGCGACTCGACTGGACTTAGCCTATGCGGTGGGCCAAGTGAGCAGAAACGTGGCCGATCCAGGACCACTACACTAGCAAGCGGGCAAGCACATCCTCCACTACCTGTAGGCAACGTGGCACTCGCGCCTGAGGTTCGACAACAAGGGGCGGACGGACCCCTTGCGTCTAGTCTGCTACACGGATGCAGACTACGCTAGGGATGTGGACAAGCGGAAGTCCACATCCGGCTACGTTTTCTTCCTTGTTGGTGTAGCGGTCTCATGGTGCAGCAGGAAGCAGGACTGCGTCACCACCTCCACATTGGAACAGAGTAAATTGCACTGGCCGAGGCGGTCAAGGAGGCAGTGTGGCTCCGCTGGTTGCTGGGGAAGCTGGGCGTGCCGTAGCAGGAGCATACAGTGGTGCAAGAGGACAACACCGGCTCCATCTCGCTGACCACAAATCCGATGCAGTACAGGAGGATGAAACACATTGACGTCCATTATAACTATGCATGAGACATGGTCAAAAAGGGGCAGGTGGTGCTGCAGCATTGCAGCACACACGACATGCTTGCGAATTGCTTGACCAACGCGCAATCCGCAGACCGGCACGTGATGAGCGTGGCCGGACTTTGGATGACCAGCTATGATGGGCTGGAGGGCACAGCAAAAGAAGAGTGAGAGAAAGCAGGAGCAGTGGACATGGAAGGTGCAAGGGGGAGAATGTTGAAAAGTTGTCCCTCCACATGCCCACGTGCGGTGCCAGGAGGCGCCGACGAGCCGCCAGAGAGAGAGAGAGAGAGAGAGAGAGAGAGAGAGAGAGAGGAAATTCCTTGCCAGTGGATCTAGAGACTTGAGGACTGCTCGGATCCTAAAATGGAGGGCTGCCCCTTAAAGAAGACAAGTTGCTGAATCCGGTGGAAGTTGTTTCACCGGAACTGGACAAGTATCGAGGGAGATATGGTCTTCCAAAGTTGGGGTGTGCGCGGCGGCTCTGAGAGCCGGCCGCGACTCGACATCCGGTGGATAATCAACCGGACCGAGTAACAAAAGTTCCATCTGGAGATTTTTCTCCAGAAGGTCTGCCGAGGCATCCGGTGGATAATCCATCGGATCCTGTAGTGCAGTTTGTTACTGAGGGTCCGAAACTCAGTAGTACATTTTGTTACTTGGGGACAGTCAAAATTGTGACTACAGGTTTGCGGACAGGTTTCAAACCTCGTCACACCCCATCACCAAACTTGATCCAAAAGTTGGGAAGGTGCATAGAAACAGTGCAGCGATCCCTACACCACATGCAAGGGGATTTGCACCTTGGGAAAGGCACTTCGCACGTGAATGACTCGCTCTATAAGTGCTCTGATCATTTCCATGTTCAAAACCTAATGCAAAATGACATCATTCCCTTCACAAACTGACTATCTCTAAATTCCTGCTCGCATAGAGTGAGGCAACCAGACGATCGGACCCACATCGAGACCGCACCACGTGGATCTCCTGAAAAAACGACACATTTCATCATGAAGGCATAGATGGACGCATGTGTTCAACAAGCCATACAACATCATGCAATCATTGCTTTGTCCCAAAATCATGCAAAGTGGCACACTGAGCACGGATCCCAGAAATGGAAATGCATTGTGCAAGTGTCGCATTGGCCCTGTGCTCCCACACATTGCTCTCCACATCAACCAAATGACAACAAATCCAAATCAAACATCTGGCCGCCAATTTCTGCACGAAGGTCCAACAATGCTGCTCCAACCCTCCCATGGTCTCCGACACAAGGGGCCTCAACAACCGTCCCAGTCTAACTGTGAACACTGACAAGAGCTTCCTCACTTTCCACTCCTCTACCTACACCATTGCTTAACCTGGACCTATCGCCAAACAACCCGTTGGTTCTCAGAGAGCCAGACACTGGCGACACAATCCCAAAAGCATGCAAAATGAAGATCTACGTGGTGCCCATAGCAACGGTGGAAGGGTGTGCCTGACCAAGACAGGGAACCATGGATAACTGTGTTCAAGGCCTTAGTCATGTACGAGATAGCCTAAAGAAAGGCATCCTCAGACAGACCAGACTCTATGTGCATGATACGGACCACGTCAGCCATGGTGCATTTCCAGCACTCAAAGACAACGTTCTGCTTAGGAATGTGGGGCGCATCCGCTTCCTCGTGAACTCAGAGTCGGTCAGACCAGAAGAAACAAAGAGAAATACCACACCAATGCTCGCTCACAAGAAGCCACTTACAAATCGCAGGAGCCACACCGCTCTTCTGATTGTGACAAAACACCCATAAAAATGAGAATAGTCATCTGTAAGGATGAAGACATGAAAACCACCCTCGGCTATGGAATTGAATGGCAATGGAATCCGAAGGTTTCAGTGGACGAACTCAAGTGGATGTGAGGTTTAGGAAGAGGAAATATGGTAGAAAGACAGGGTTATCTTGCCCTCGGCACAATAGAAGTACTCTGTTTTACAAGGCCACAAAAAGGTGGCTGGGTCAAGGCCATGTGCAGGCTATGTGCAAAGCATGTTTGAACTTCAAAGGTGTGCACATGGTAGAGGTGGTGGTGCAGGAGATGGGTATGTTGTGGTGACAGAGTTTGTGTGGAAAACACGTTGGCCTTGTCCAAGGATGAGGGTGAATACATGGATGACAGATGAGAGACGTACCACAAGTTGTCACAAGAAACTAAATGCAACATTACATGACCGGATGGATGGAGGGAGGCTTTTCCAACACCACATGATTGCATGACATCCATGCTCATGGGTTTGAGAGTAGTGAAAGGCAGGAGTTTGAGAAATTCTAGGCACATACAACATGTCCGTCACATAGACGTCACCAGATGGACTCTGGAAATAGAAACTGATGCTACAAAAAGGATGTACCTGGCTGGACACATTCCGAGAACTATGGAAATTGGCAACCGGACCAAGCATACTGAACGCCTGACGGCAAGAATCCATATGATCTGTAGCACCGGTGTCAATAATCCAGGTGGCATCAGGGTCATAGAGAGATACACTTACAAAGAGCGACCTGAAAAGACGTGGAAAATGGATACGAGTCAAAGACTGGGATACAAAACAGTCTTATCGGTCATCAAGGTAGGAAACATCATGTTGGACCGGGACATGAACACAACGTGAATCTATATTAGATGAGGAGATCATGCAACAATGGGCCTGTCGGAAGGTGCAGTCAAAGGAAGGGAATGGGAACCATTCATAGCCACTGCTATGCCTGAAGAGGAGGCTGCTGACGAAGGATGGAAAGCACCGGCAAGAGGGGCGGTGGTGACTGTTGACATGGTTTGCCCCTTGCCATGAGTGCCATCGATTGTAATCCCTAGTTTGACAACTAAGGAGTGGTCTAAAATCTGACATGACTTTAGATTTAGATTTATTGGATTTTTTTATGCAGAATCGATCTTTGAATCACTTGATTTGAGTAATTGTTCAGAAAGTTAGCCTAGCCCGAAGTTCGGGTGTTGGACGGGTGGAATCTGTTACACCCCATGGGTGGCGGGATAATCCACCGCCAATGATCCGAGTTCATCCCCAACGAGCTCCAAATGCACCAGGAGCATAAAAGAAGTAAGTAGAAGGACCTCCTTGACCAGGATGAAATTCTCTTTGACTTCTAGACAAAGAAAGGCGCTCTGACGAGTCATCATTGAAGCACCTCCCGTTGCCTAGCGAACAAGGCAAGGTGGGCGGCTCCACCAAGGGTTACTTCGACGGCCGTAGCAGGGGCTGTATTGCTCCAATTTGGGCATGCTTGGATGCGTTGGAAAGCTTAGATCACAACATATAAGAATCAGATGTAATCTCACTATCCTAGGTAATAAAAACGTGTTTCGATTCAGTTCTACTGAATGCGACGTGTTCCGCCTACTCCTATCTGTTATCCTTGTGCTCCACACTCTTGACCAAATTTTTCCATTGACTCCTCCAAACAATGGTAGCATGCATCATTGAGAGCTAGCCCTCCTTGAGGGTACATCACACTCACTAGTGCCAACAAAAGGGTTATTGGCCAACGTGTCTAGAAGGACCCTAGCTTCACAACTCTCACGCTACGGCCTCACGCCATGATAATGACCGAGCAAGAGAGCAGCATGGACGTCCTTCCAGCTGACGGGAGGGAATTCCCCTTGGGGAGGTGGACCATGGAGGTCTACCTTGATAACAAGGGCCTACTTGAGCTGGTCAATGGTGAAGAAAAGTCTCCTGTGGCATCCGGAATGGCTGAGGAGGTGGAGGCATTTAAGAAGCGCAACAGCGGGGTGCTTTCTCTAATCGAGTCGGCATTGTGTCCGGTATAGCGAGCACAAATCCAAGGATGCACAGAGGCTGCAGAGGCATGGGAGAAGCTCTGCATTGCACACGACCCGTTGTGTCTTCAAAAACGTCTCCTCCTCATCAAAGAGCTTTTCACCCTCCAAGCAGATGACGAGACAAGCCCGTCAGAGCTAGCGCAGGAGGTGGAGACGATGGTGTCCCGTTGTCATCAAGCGGGATGGGCCATCGACTCCCACTTGCAAGTAGCGGCACTCCTCCTAGTCCTTCGTAACAGTCGGGCTTCTACGATCACCAGCGATGGTGATTTATGGGACAAAATGATGACGTTCGAAGAGGCTGAACAAGTGGTGTGCGAACGGTGGACCAAAACCACCGTGGTGGAGCAAGGGACGGCGTCCGCAGCATCAGTCCTGGTTGTCTTCTCTCAAGGAGGAGAGGGATATCAAGGGGGGGTTGGGACGTGTCCACACCGTGCCAAGAAGGGGGAGTGCCATCGGTGTGGCCTGGAGGGCCACTGGAGTTTGGGCTGCACAAGGGGAGCTGCGGATCTGGCCACGGAGGTGGCAGAAGGGCAGCATACCAACGTGGTGGTAGCCGAATTCGTATGCTCCACAAGGGGAGCTGAGATGGCAAAACCTGGGGTGGGCGAGTGGCAGGCGTGCTTGGAGCGAGGACGCTCCAACAGGCCCAAGAAGGGGGCGTACTACAAGTGTGGCCAGAGGGGCACTGGAAGGCGACTTGCATAGCAGAAGCTGTGGACTCCGACAAGCGTGTCGGGAGAGGACAACAGGCAAACGCAGTCGTCGACACACCATGTAGCAGTGATCAGCTCCATGCTGTGGGAGCTGATGTGGTCGGGGACCACGTGGCATGCCGTGGACATGCAACCTCCAGAACCTCCAAGAGGGAGAAGAAGGCGAAGCAACAAACGGGGGCTGCCGCAATACATCACAATGGAGGTGATGTGCTTCGAGAAGGCAAAACGTGAGTGGAGGAGTTGGTCGGGAAGAAGGGCGCTGCGGCGAGGAGGCTCGAAGCGCCTGATCTGGCGACGAAGGTGCTGTCCGTGAGTCACCTCATTGAGGAGGGACTCGAAGTGACCTTCACAAGGAAGGGCTACCTCCTAAAGAGGAGGGCAATGGGCGTATCGTGGCATGTGGTACACACAAAAGAGGTGTGTCCCAGATACGTGCCGACATCCTCATGACTAGCAGCCGTGATTCCGACGTGAACAGCCGTCGGAGCAAGGAAGCGGTTGCAACTACATCCAAGAGGGGGCAACCTGAGGGTGCCGTGGATGGTATGGAGGGTACCATTCGGGCTGGGTCGAGAGATCTGGACCAGAAGGCACGCCATGCAACGGGACTCCGGGTGATGGGTGCACGACCTCCAAGGGAAGCAAGAGAAGTGGTCCAGGTGGCAACCTGCCAGGGAAGAGCATCAACAGCAGGCGGCCTGGCTCTCCTAACGGGAAAAGGGGACCCTGTGCTGCAAGATCGATAAACCGGAGCCACAAGGCAGGCCAAACGGGCGCTGCTGAGATCCATGCGGGAGCGTTGGTGGCTGCATGGAGGACCATGCAGCAAGATGAGGACGACAAGGAGGCACGTCCTCAAGGAGATCACGAGGGGCTCCACACCTTGGCGGAAGAGGATCAACTACGGCAGCGATATGAGGGCCAAAATATGGCTGCTCAAGTGTTGGCACGGGGTGGCGGGAAGCCGCGTGCGCAGGGCTCCGCCTCAGGGACTGAGGAGAAGGAGAACGGTGGTAAAGGGCCGCGCTCTCAACTGGAGAAAAGCATGCTCCGGGCTACAGAGGTGGTGGACTGGGGCCACAAGGCGGGAACAAAAGGTGCCGCCGAGTCTCGAGAGGAGGCGTTGGTAAGCCTCGGCATTTGAGAATATGAGAGTCTCGCCGTCAAGACCACTGTTGTCTCGAGGGAGCGCGTCGCGAGACGCGGTGACGCGTCTCTCTCTCACTGTCATTATCAGTGTTGAAGCTCTCAGTGTCGCACACTCCCATTCTCGCAACCTGACATCATGGGAACAGGATTTTACGTGAGTCGATCAGTATCCGAACAATTGCGCAGTCAAAAATTGAAGGGTTACTTCAATGGCCTACTGCATTCACCAAATCCATGGATAGTTCGTTCCGTACAGTCTAATTTAAGCAAAATTTAAGCATGCAACCATTGCAAAGTGGTCGGGTGGCACTGGGCAGGGCGGGCGAGTTGACTCAAAACAATCTAACAAGAAGAAACCATCAAAGTACTCGCAAACACACATGATGACATGGAAGTGCTTGCAAACTACGTCATATCACTAGTATTTGTATCTCAAACTTCAATTCCTAAATCGATCTGCGACATCCAGTTCTTCATGAGCTGGATCCTCCTCATGGTGTTCTCGGACATGCTCTGACGGAAATCAGAGCATGTATGGCGGGCACGCGAAAAAGCGTGCTCGCATGCAGCTGACATTGCTGGCACACTTAGCACATCCATGGCCGCGGCAAAGAGTATGGGAAATATCTTGCGGTTGGCAAACCAGAAGGCCAGCGCATTGTCCTCCGCATCCAGCCGACTCATCCGCACATAGGCATCCAGTTCACGTTGCAGGGGCCGCACCTCCACCATGGGTTGCGCAAACAACAAATCCATAGCGTCCGCGCTTGTGTCCTGTAAGTGACATCAGCGGGCTGCAGACAATTTGCATCTCACCACCACCGGATGCCGCAGCGCGCCTCGCAGAAAGCAAGCCTGAGGAGCTGCTGGACGGTTTCAAAAGGGTCCGGTTGTCCACCAATAGCTGGGACATTGGGACGGTCTGTTCTGTGGCCCCATTGTCTGCAGATGTTCCCGCATCTGCACCCACTGCCTTGGACTCGGCCTCGGCTGCGGCTCTTGCTACTGCTGCTGCTTTCCTTGCAAGGATTCGGGTGGAGATATTGGAGGGCTGCATCACAGCTACTGCACCGATGTCCGCAGTTGCGAGAAGAGGGGACGCCATACTGTCTGGGGTTGCAGGGATGCGCACAGAGGTGGGTGAGGCGCTGTCCTCTGGTGCAGGGCTGCACGCATGCGGGGGAGAGGCACCATCCGGGGGTGGAGGGATGCGTGCATGCGGGGTAGAGGTGCTTTCCGCAGGAGCGAGAGTGCGCGCAGCTGGAGCAGGGGGTGTGTCTGCAACACTTGGGGTGCGTGCAAGGGTTTGTGCAGTGATTACAGGCACACGGGGTGGGGGGGGGGGTGTAATACCGAGCATGTCTTCCAGATCCGCCATGGCCACCAAGTTGCGCATGTCGAGGCTCTCGGCCGTGGACTCCATGACTTGGGTACGCGCATCCCTCAACGTGCGGGCTTCCTTAAATGCAGCTTCGTACGGCTGGAGTTGTTCCATGACGGCTCGCATGACGTCGTCCGGGTGCACGTCACTGCGGTCACCTCGGTATGACTCCTCAAAATATTGCTTTTTGAACCAAGGGTCCAAAAAAAGTGGCCAAGTATTGGCAGTCGCCCGTGTAGGCGTAGTACACACCCACGTGTTTGACGGCTTTTTCCAAGGCCTTCGCGAGTTCTGCTTGGACAGTGACCAACTCAGTGTTGGCCGTAGGTGTCACGGCTGCTGCTGCTGCCTGCTTGCATGCGTTGGCGTTGGATTGCATGGTGTCGAGGAGCTTGTTGTAGAATGGGATGGCGAGGCTGAAAGTGACAGTGGATTCGCCGCTCATGTCGTCCGTGTGGTTCTTGAACAGCTCCAGGATCTGAGCGACAGCGAGGATGGTGATCCACTGCTGGCCGGAAAGGCACAGTCTGTCCTCGCCGACGCTCTTCAGCCATGCTTCAAGGGTGGGATGTTGTTCGTGGGTGAGCTAGAGCATCTTAATGGTGCTGTTCCAGCGGGTGCGGCTGTACTGGCTGATTTTCCGGTACGGCTGTCCGCCGTTGGCGATGAAGTATGCCTCAACCGCAGACTCTCTTTGTAGAGAACGGCCAATGTAGACGGCGATGGCGCGGACCATGGAGACGATGTGGTCGATGGCCGGGAGAGCGAGGATGTCGCCAACCGCCAAGTTCAGGACGTGGTCAAAACATCGCACGAAGCGGTCGTCGACGAAGTCGGGGCAGCCACCTTGCATGTAGTCGCGAGCCATGGCGTATTTGACACTTGCGTTGTCCATAGTTAGAAAGTATACACGGTCCCAGATGCCCCACCGGGAGAGCATGGCACGCAGGAAAGAGTAGAGTGTGGCAGCATCATGGCGCCCGTGAACCGGCTCAAAGCCGATGAGAATGGAGCGCAACCGACAGTCGTAAATGCCATGGGCGGTGATGCCCACGTAGGAGTCATTTGCGGGTGAGGTCCACCCGTCCATCCCGAAGGACAGGCGGCCCTCGCAGCCATGCAGGACAGCACGGATGCGGCGCTCAGCTGCGTGATAGGATGTGTCGATATCGCGACCCAAAGTTCTGGCGCAGATGAGTTGCGCAGCAGGATTGGCATGTGTGAGGCCAATTTGCAGCCAATCAGACTCAATGGCGGTGAACGAGATATCATTCTTGATGAAAAAGCGGTGGATGCATGTCCGGAAGAAGTTGGCATCCCAAACGGTGGGAGTGAGGCGGATGCGACTTACTGAGTTGGGATCGGAGGCCACGGATGCCCGGAGCGTGGCAGTGCCACGTCCAGAGTCCACCAATGCCCGGGCGACATTGCGATGGACGGTGGCGACGTGAGCCCACAAGGAGCTCGTGTTTCCTCACCGTAGCGTGACCGTCTTCATCACATGGGCTGATTCGTACAGCTTGCAGACAGCAGTGTCCGGCGATCCCTCTTGCTTGTTGTAATACTCCCAAATGTGGGCACGGACACCCGCCGGTAGTCCGGTGGCACCAAGTTCAGAAAACGGACGGACGGATGGCGCGTTGTCCTCCCGTGCGAAACGAGCGACAAGCCAGGAGTTCGCCATCGTCGGACCTGCATGCATGAATGACATCTGAGTTAGCATGAATAAGGTATGCTGTAAGCCGGGCGTGCGGATGGCGATGAGGACCACATCATGATGGCGGACGGATGCCTGTGCGGAGGGCTTACCTGGACACGCAGTGGTAGGGCAGCGTCGACGTGTCGGAGAAAAATTGTATGGGTGGGTGGAAAAATGGCAGTGATACTTCCCGTTTTCAACCAAGCGACGGGTCGAATTTCCGTACACCGTGGCACATACTTCCGTGTCACAGCATCCTCGTTGCTGTCATGCGGCCCACGACTTTTGTTAGGGGCTTGCGACGATGGTCCAAGAAAGCAGCGAGCTAGATGTCATCGACGCTATGGAAGGTCCTGGATGCTCCTGGTGCAAGCATCGATGGTGATGGTTGCGATGTCCTGAGGAGCCATCGACGACGAAGACAAAAAATATTTTCTGCATCTACGGTTATTGGAGAGGGATGCTAGCGCAGGGTGTGGGCGTGTGCCACCAGAGCGTCGGTCCCTCTCGGACAAGGACATTATTTTCGTAGCCGTCGCAGCCAGGAGACTCTCGGTGGATGAGACGAATCTTTTTGACGGCTCGATGTCATCGGGTCGGTTGTGCGAAGACATCGGGGAACCGTCAGAGCTAATGCCACCCTCGAGTGTTGGATCCCGTCACAGGCAAGCTTCAGATACCAAGGGCCCATCACCAGACGACCCCAACATGCCTGCTGCCAGGAGGGTTCGTGTATAGAGTATTACCGGGGATAAAGAGTACTCAAGTCATGACGCCGGCGATACAAACCAGGTTCACATACGACATCCATTACGGATTAATTCCCTTATATCCACCTTCTGAGCGTCGAAATTCCCGAATACCCACTTTGTACACAAAATGACCACAATACCCACTCTTTTTAACTGGTGACCGCATTGTCCACAAAACGCGAATAGCGAGTAACTGTGACCGAAGTACCCACTTCTGAAAAATCATGACTACAATACCGGTATTATATGCATGCTCTAGGAGCGGTGGGTAGTATAAAAATAATATTTAAGGATACTGGAGAATCCTTAAACATCATTATTTTTGTTTTCTTACAGTTTACATGGGTTGCGACGGCGAATACAACAGGACAAATGTAATGTTTCCATTTTTTTCCAAAATATTGAACAATATGATGGATATGAGAGTGCCAGAAAGTGACGAAAATAGGTTGCTCGATAAAAATCATCTGGCATGACAGTTGCATAGAGGACATTTTGCAGGTTCCAATGCACTTTGCGGAACTCGATTTGGAGTCCGTTTGAGTGAGATATGGATTTCCAAAGTTTGGAGATCATGGGTCTGGTTCAAGTGACGATCTGAGCACTTTGAGCTCAAAAGGCGGCAGGATTATTGGCCAGGACGGCTGAGAGCGGCCTTCAAGAAGAAAAGATGGCTGGAGGGCCTCCAGGAGACTTCAAGGAAGGACCACTCCATGATTATTTGCCGTGCAGGTCGTGGGAGACATAATTCTCATGCATGACAGGGTGATTGCCGCTCATCCCGCTAGGCTAGGAGTGTGCTAGAGGGTGATCTTTGACAGAGTGGATCTCAGTGCTCCCTCAGCCAAATGAGGCATATAAAGTCTTGTTAGAAAGCTGTGATGATGTACTTTCTCATTCAAGAGTCGATTCAGACGTTCGCATTCTCTGCAAATCTACATTTGCTTCCGTAATTTCTGCCTGTGCAACCTGCAACTCCTTGAGTTGGTCCTGCCTAGGCGGCTCTTTGTGAGCCTGATTACCTCCCTGAGGGCTGCCCCAGTTTCCATCATTGGTATCAGAGCTAGAAAAAGGCTTTGTCTCATCCTTGAGGCATTCCTTGTACCCTGTTGTGTGAGAGAGCCGTTTGTGGGCTGAACGTTGCACTACCATGGCGACATCCGCTTTTGTGGTGGCCGGCGTCAACATCGCCAAGTTCAAAGGCAAGAACTTCTTCAACTGGAGCAACAACATGAAGATGGTGCTGATGGAGAAGGGTCTCTGGAGCCAGGTGGATGAGAAGGAGAAGGAACCAGAAGAAAGCTCCCTATCCCCTGTCGAGGCCCGTACCTACCGCGAGAAGCGTGACCGCGCCCTCGCAACCATCTACCTCCACCTCGCCGAACGACAGCAACTCCTCGTCCGTGGCATCCTCATGCCAAAGGAGGTTTGGAAAAAGCTTGAGTCCACTTATGCTTCCAAGTCAATCCTCATGAATATGCAGCTACGTCGTTGCTTTCACATTGTGAAGATGGATGAGTCCGGATCCATGATTGACTACATGAACATGGTGAAGTCTCTCTCTGACCAGCTTGCTACGATTAAGGACCCTGTCAAGGAGCGTGTGCTCATGCTAACCACCCTCTCTGGCCTTCCTAGCAGCTACACTCCTGTCATTGTTGCCCTGGACCAGCGTAGTGACAAGCTCTCCCTCAACGATGTGGAGGAGAGCTTGCTGTTTGAGGAGGAGCGGCGTATGGGAGAGGAGGGTGGAAGCGGACTGGACGTCGCTCTCATCACCAACTTCGGTCATGGGGGTGGTGCTAGATCAACCAGGAGCAACGGCGGAGGAGGAAAGAAGAAGGGGAACTGCCACTACTGCAAGAAGCCAGGCCATTGGGCGCGCGAATGCTGGAAGAAGAAGGCGGACCTTGTGGCTGGAGTGTGAGCGGGAAAGCAGCCCGACGCTTTCGCGAACGCAGTAGATTGAGAGAGTGGATTCGTGACAACTATCTGGGTCCTGCACATCTCTGACAACACCGCATTGTTCTGGATCATCGACTCGGGAGCCACGCGGCACATGACGTGTCATGGGGAGTGGTTCGTCGTCTACACCGCCATCGAGCCTCGTCGGGTGTACATGGGGGACAAACATGTGCAAATGGCGGTTGGGGAGGGTGAGATTGTGTTTTGTACTTCCGTTGAGGGCAAGCATGTGGAACGTCGTGTGAAGGGGGTGCTCCATGTTCCGGAGCTGGCAGCTAACCTCCTCTCTGTCTCATCTCTCATCTCCGAAGGCATCCAGGTTCGCTTTGAGAATTGTGGGTGCACCATCTCTGCCAGTGCAGGCTGTGTTCTTGCAAAAGCGGACAAGGAGGACGGTCTCTACCGTCTCTATGTGGCGTCGGAAAAGGAAGCCGACTCAGCGTTGGCGGCGAGAGAGGGAAAACACGACATCGGCCTGTGGCACCGCCGGCTTGGTCACCTCGGCTTTTGCGCCATCTTCTCCATGCAGCAGATGGTCCGCGGCCTGGAGATCAAGGGGGTGAAGCAGCCAGGTGCACCAGCTTTTGAGAGCTGCATTGAAGGGAAGCAAGCCCGCTCTCCTTTCACGGGGGAAGGGAAGGGCGCGGCTGAGCTTCTCTCACTCGTTCACTCTGATTTGTGCGGTCCCATGCCATCACAATCCTTGTCCGACAAGTTGTACTTTGTCACGTTCATTGATGAAAAGTCGAGGAAGACGTGGGTGTCGTTCCTGGCTGGAAAGGATGAGTGCTTTGATGCTTTTAAGGTGTGGATTGCTGCTGCATAGAATGAGAGTGGCAGGCGGTTGAAGGTGCTTCGCACCGATGGTGGAGGAGAGTACCTCTCCAACGACTTCCGCACCTTCCTCAAGCGTCACGGGATCAAGCACGAGGTCATCCCACCTGGAACACCGCAGCTGAACGGAGTGACTGAACGTGCGAATCGCACGCTCATGGAGCGTGTTCGCAGCATACTCCAAGATGCGGGACTCCCGCCAACCTTTTGGGCGGAAGCGGTCAATACCAATGTGTACCTCAAAAACCGGAGCCCTACGCGCACCGTGCCACTGATGACACCGGAGGAGGCATGGACGAGACGCAAGCCAACAGTGATGCACCTGAAAGTCTTCGGGTGTGGCGCATTCGTGCACGTGCCTCTCGGCAGCCGTAACAAGCTGGACGCAAAGTCGGTGAAGGCTGCCTTCCTCGGCTACGACACCATGGGATACCGCCTCTACAACCTCGTCGCACGCAAGATCATCTGCAGCCGTGACGTGGTCTTCCAAGAGGAAGTGAAGGGATGGACTTGGAGCCTTATGTCGGCAGTTCTGCTTGCTCCCGCACTTGTACCAGAAGTGGGATAAGTACTGGTAGCAGAAGAGGGCGGTGCGGAAGATGGCGGTGACAGCGGCAACGACAAGGAGGTGGAGGGAGCTGAGAAGGAGAAGGAGCCGGCAGCGGAATCTGATGAGGAGGAGCAGCAAAGCAACGCACAACAGCTACCACGACGGTCCGCACGCCTCAACAAAGGTGCAAAGGACAGTGGGGAGCCGCTGAGGCGATCCGAGCGCCTCGCAAATAAACAGAGGCCGCTGGAGGAGCTCGTGAACCTGTGCACCGTTCCACCACCAACAGAGTCGTCTGTCCTCGAGCTTCTCTTCCTCACAGTCACCGATGACCCAGCCACATTCGCTGAAGCCATGCGCAACGCCGAGGCGGCAGATTGGCGTGCCGCAACAGATGAGGAGTATGGTGTGCTCATGAAGAACGGCACCTTGACTCTTGAGGAGGCTCCACGCGGCAGCCGGGTGATCGGATGCCGGTGGATCTTCAGGCGCAAGCGTGGTGCCGATGGTAAGGTTCTCAGGTACAAAGCACGGCTGGTTGCAAAGGGGTGTGCGCAGACTGAGGGTGTGGATTAAAATGAGACATTTGCACCTGTCGTAAAGTTCCCATCCATCCGAGCGATCCTCGCTCTTGTTGCTGCTATGGACTGGGAGGTGCACCAAATGGATGTGACGTGTGCATTTCTGAATGGTGACCTTGAGGAGGATGTGTACATGGAGCAGCCGGAGGGGTATGTCGTGGAAGGGAAGGAGGGTTTGGTGTGCAAGNTACCACAAGATGGATGAGCAGCTGGCTGACCTTGGCTTTGTGCGCAGTGAAGCTGACCATGTAGTCTATGGGCGCACTCAAGAAGCAAGCCAGGTCATCATCTTGCTCTATGTTGATGATCTGCTCATTGCATCTGACTCCAAGTCTCTTTTGGACGATGTGAAGCAGTCCCTTGCTGCCAGGTTCGACATGAAAGACATGGGAGAGCTCAGTTACTACCTTGGCCTTCAGGTCAAGTGCGACCGGCAGTAGCAGACTTTGGATCTGTCGCAGAGCACGTACGTGAACGACATCATCAAGGGCTTCAACATGGCAGGAGCGCGCAAAGAAACAACACCACTGGAAGTGGGAGCGAAGCTGAGCATGACGCAGAATCCCCGCGACATGCAAGAGAGCAGCCGCATGGAAGCAGTGCCGTACCAAGCAGCAGTTGGAAGCCTCATACATGCAGCAGTCGGCACGCGCCTCGACATCAGCCAAGCAGTGGGAGTGTTAAGCAAGTTTTACGTGAATCCGGGCATGCCGCATTGGGAGGCGGTCAAGCGCATGCTGCGCTACCTCGACAGCAGTAGCAGCCTTTACCTCACCTTTAACGGCAACAACATTCCCATCCTCATCGGCTACAGTGACAGATTGGGGAGGTGACCTGGACACAAGGAGGTCAACCAGTGGGTTTGTGTTTGTGCTCGGGGGAGGTGCAATCAGTTGGAGGAGCAAGAAGCAAGAGTGCGTCTCCCTCTCCTCCACCGAAGCAGAGTACATCGCCCTGAGTAAAGCAGCAAAGGAAGCCGTGTGGCTGTGTGAGCTGCTGGCAAGCCTTGGACAGCAGCAGACCACAGCGACCACCATCTACTGTGACAACATGAGTGCCATTGCTCTGACCAAGAACGCCGAGTTTCACGCCCGCACCAAGCACATCGACCTGCGGTACCACTTCATCCGCGAGCTCGTGGCGAAGCAGGTTGTGCAGATCAAGTTCTGCCCTTCAAGCATGATGCTGGCAGACTTCCTGAACAAGCCTCTGGCAGTGCACCGCTTTCAGCAGCTAAGTGGACAGTGCGGTCTTGTGTGATTTTTCATTCTCGCAAAGTGGGAGAATGATGGATATGAGAGTGCCAGAAAGTGACAAAAATAGGTTGCTCGATAAAAATCATCTGGCATGACAGTTGCATAGAGGATGTTTCACAGGTTCCAAATTGCTTACGGAACTCGATTTGGAGTCCGTTTGAGTGAGATATGGATTTCCAAAGTTTGGAGATCATGGGTTGGGTTCAAGTGACGACCTGAGCACTTTGAGCTCAAAAGGCGGCAGGATTATTGGCCAGGACGGCTGAGAGCGGCCTTCAAGGAGAAAAGACGGCTGGAGGGCGTCCAGGAGACTTCAAGGAAAGATCACTCCACGATTATTTGTCGTGCAGGTCGTGGGAGACATTATTCTCATGCATGACAGGGTGACTGCCGCTCATCCCGCTAGGCTAGGAGTGTACTAGAGGGTGAACTTTGACAGAGTGGATCTCAGTGCTCCCTCGGCCAAATGAGGCATACAAAGGCTTGTTAGAAAGCTGTGATGATGTACTTTCTCTCTCAAGAGTCCATTTGGACGTTCGTGTTCTCTGCAAACCTACATTCACTTCCGTAATGTCTGTCTGTGCAACCTGCAACTCCCTCTCACATACTGTTGGTCCTGCCTAGGCGGCTCTTTGTGAGCCTGATCACCTCCCTGAGGGCTGCCCCATTTTCCATCACAATATGGTTGCCTTTCGCAGCCAGTTCTTGCTGGGGTCCTTATTTCGAAGTTTCCGTCCGATGTCATCTCCACAACCTGGCTATTTCGCATCGTTCAACTCGTTCTTGCATTCAGCGGGTGGGGTTGGCCTGCCGACATGGGCAGCCGTGCTTGAGTATGGTCGAGTGGTGGTCCACTCACTTCTTTGCACACTAAGAGAAAAAAAAAAAAACTGCACGTTGCACGGGACATCGCACGTCGGAACGACTTAAGCGAGGTCAACAACTTCGGCCCTTTTCTTCAAGTGTCGACAGCTAGCGTGCAGAAAGGTATTGTTTATATCGTTGTAGCGACTTCGCTCAAAAGATATGATTCTTTGCTAATACTCGAGACATTAGATTGTCCTATCCGACGGTAGTTCGTCAATCTTAACATACGTTCATTAATCACAAAAAATATCGAACATACTAGAATAGTTCTCCGTAGAAGTGATCAAAACACGACTCGTACATAAGTATTGCAGACATCAATGACACAGATTTCTATCTCTTTGTAAAATTTCTTCATCGTGGTTCGTATGATCATAACATCTAACAGCTCAAGGGCTTTCTCAACTGTTCGGTCGACTTAACTGGTTCGGTTTTGCTTAAGATGATTGACCTCTTTTGAAAAAAATATGCTCGGACGACCTTGTCGATCTTGCTTCCGTTCTTCCGGCGTGTGATGCATAGTGCAATGGACGTTCATGAAATGGAGGCTTATTTTGTTTGCAGGGTCCTGTCTCTCGCACTTCCGAAGCAAGCCTTTTCCTTTGTTCCTTGTCTAGTACTGCACGAGATATGGAACAAAAGAAGCTAGGGCGACGAGCTCGCATTCATCTTTATGTCTCGAGAGCTCTACAAACATTCTGAGAAAAAATTCCAATATCTCCATCGGGGGATGTGACAAACCCCAACCGTTCGATGTATAATGGAAAATAAAGATTGTGTTATCAATATTTTTCTCAGATCGAATAGTCCCCCAACAATGACAACTTTTATGCGCTGATTGATTGTCGTCAAACAGCCGATGGTGGTTTTTATGGGCATGTTGGAAGCAAAGGAAGGAACATCACTACTTTTTAAACATTAAGAATAGGTCCTCAAAAGGCAATGTCACTTGTGACAGGGATGATGTGGGCCCCGTTTTGCAGGATTCGCAATGTTTAGGAGCTCGAGCCTTGGACATCCGCTCGTCACGTTTAGTGACGAGCAGATGTCCAAAGTGGGTATCGGAGTCAGCCCGTAAGAAGTAGGTAATGTGTGCTGCCTCTTTTAACTTTGGACATTGTGCGCACCAGTTAAAAAGTGTGGGGAAAACGGAAGGGACCTGCCAAAAAGTGGGCATACCAGTCATCTTCTCCCACGACTGGACAATACATGAATGAAATTCTCAACCGTGCTTAACCTGCGCAAAACCTTTTCAAATGGTGGGTAAGAAGGAATCCCCCCCTTATTATTATTTCTTCTTCATGGACATGCTCAACCCACAATTTTTCTCACAACATCCCGGAGCAAGGGCATCATGCCTTTCAAGAAAGGGTTCGCGGCCTCAATTGCCTAGAAATGCAGTTATCTCCATGAAACCTAAACTTAAAACTTAAGCGGTCTCAATTCTCGCGCCGCTCGGTTTGACTGCGAGAACTCTCGTGAGAGTACAATCCAACGCCGAGGCTTAGGCGTTGATGGTGGCTCGAAGGACCACGCAGCAGATTGAAGATGCCGTAAGGGTAGGTCCTCAAAGTGAGCCAAAGCTGCTCAGTGCAAAAGCGGACCAGGACCAAGAGCACCACGCGGCGGAAGGCCGGACAGTGGGTGCACCGCAACAAAAGTGGGAGGAGGTGGTCCGGAGGGCTGTGCTACAGGGGGAGAGCGGTAGCAAGTGGCTGAGCTCTCCATCGGAGCAGAACGTGCTCCGAGTGGCATCGACGGTGGACCGTGGCTATAAGGCAGGCCGAGAAGGCGTTGCCGAATCCTAGGAGGGGGCGATGGTAGCTGAGCAAAGGACCAGGCCACAAGGTGCGGTCAAGACATTGGTGGCTTCAAGTCCTTGAGGAGGAGGGAAAGTACTCAAGGGGTATAGAACGGATTAGTGTACCAAGGAGGCGAGTGCTCCTAGGTCATCTCAGGGAGGCAACCGACTGTCGCGGCAAGCGCAACACCAATACAACAAGGGTCACAAGGCGGGCCACGAGGGTGCTACCAAGTCCCGCACGGGGGCACAAGTGACGACAGTCGGGAGCGATGCGTCCGTCGCTGTGTTGTGATTGGTGCAGGGCAGCTGAGGAGAGTTTCTCACAGTAGCAGCCTGGCCAGGCAGTAGAGCATGGCAGATGTTCAAGGACAGGGCATCAAGGCTACGGTACAAGGGGGAGATTGTTGACATGGTGTGCCCCTTGCCATGAGTGCCGTCGATCGTACTCCCTGGTTTGACAACTAAGGAGTGGTCAAACACCTGATCTGACTTAAGATTTGGATTTTGCTGATTTTTTTATGCAGGATCGAGCTTTGAATCGCTCGATTTGATTGAGTATTCATGAAGTTAGCCTAGCCCGAAGTTCGTGTATTGGGCGGGTGGAATCTGGTACCCGCCATGGGTGGCAGGATAATCCACCGCCAATGATCCGAGTTCATCTCCAACGTGCTCCAAATGCACCAGGGGCATGAAAGACGTAAATAGAAGGACCTCCTTGACCAGGATGAAATCCTCCTTGATTTCTGGGCGAATATTGGCGCTCCGAAGAGTCATCATCGGAGCGCCTCCCGTTGCCTAGCCAGCAAGGCAATGTGGGTGGCTCCACCAAGGGTTACTAAGACGGCCCTAGCAGGGGCTCTACTCAACCGATTTGGGCATGCTTGGATGCGTCGGAAAGCTTAGATCACTGGCTATAAGGATATGATGTAATCTCACATCCTAACTAGCAAAAACGTGTTCCGATTCAGTTCTACTGAATTCGACGTGTTCTGTCCACTCCTATCCGTGGTCCTTGTGCTCCACACTCTTCACCCAAGGTATCCATTGGCTTCTCCAAACATTGGTAGCGTGCATCAGTGAGAGCTAGGCATCCTTAAGGTTGCCTCCACACCCACTAGTTCCAACAGTGACTGCTACAGTGCCAAGGCTGTCAATGCGCCGGATAGCAACGGTCTAGAAAACGGGTCCTGACATGGGAGGCCGCCAACCGCTCTTGGTATTGCAACCAAGATAACATATCACCCTCGAACGAGGGATCCACACTTTAGGTTCGTTTGGTTTGCAACCTCACGAAGTCCGCATGTTGGTCTTTAGTGTCTACCTTTGGTTGGACACTCTGTGAGGAGTCTCAAAGGCAAGAACTGTAAATGGATGCATGCAAGGTACAGGCTTTTATACTTGCAGAGCTTTGCTAAAGCTTCTGCTTGTAGTGGCTCCACTGGAGCCAACCTCAACCTACAATCATACTTGGCGCGTCCTTAGACCGCCAAGTGTCATCCTCAAGCCAGGCTTTTAGTAAGCTTCATAGAAGCTTCCTGTCCCAGTTTTGGCCACAAAGAAAATTGTGGCCGTCGCGGGGTTTGAACCCGCGATCTCTTGTTTGAGACTCCGGTGCCTATTCAACCATGCCAAAAAGGTATGGTTCCTATGATGAGCCACAGGGGACATACCCATTATGGGTAGTGCATTCCTGGCCCATCTCAGAACAGACCAAGGGGACATACTCCACAGAGCAGTGCATGCCTTGTCTGTATGTGTAGCTAGCCAGCTAGGCAGTGGACAAGGTGCATACTATTTCAACAAATCTCTCCCTTGCACCTCTGTCCATCTGGCGCTTACTGGGCCCCATCAATGCCTTGGGGCTCACCCTTCCTCTGCTGCACTCCTCATGCCGAATCCACGAATGCTTGCATAGTGCAAGTCGCTCTCCAACGGCTTGGTCATGCAGTTAGCAAGCATGCTCTTTGTTCCGCAGTGCTGCAAGTCCACCACGTTCTTCATGACCAGGTCACGTGAGTAGTGGTAACGTATGTCGATGTGCTTCGTTTGCCGGGAGATGATCTCGTCTTCAGCCATTGAGATGGCACTCATGTTGTCCACGTGTACGACCGTGGCATCCTTCTGTGGTACTATCATTTCGCCAAGGAGGCTGCGCAGCCACTGAGTCTCTTTGCACAACTCAGACAGAGCAACATACTCTGCCTCAGCTGTGGACACAGAAACACAATCCTGCTTCCTACTGGCCCATGAGATGGCAGCGCCATTCAAGATGCACACGTATCCAGAGGTCGATTTCCTGTCGTCGAGGTTTTCTCCCTAGTCAGCATCGGTGTAGCACTTCAGGCAAAGGGGTTCCGTTCCTTCTTGGCCTCCAAGGATGAGGCCCATGTGACGTGTCTTCTGCAGGCAGCGCAAGATGCGCTTGACTGCCTGCCAATGTTGTGGTCCAGGGTTGGCCACGAATCTGCTCACTTGTCCCACAGCATAGCAGATGTCGGGACGAGTCCCTACCATGGCGTACATGATGCTACCCACGGCGGACTGGTAGGGGATATCTTGCATCTCCCTTTGTTCTGCTTCGTTGCTTGGCGACATGGAGGCCTTCAGCTTTGTATCGGTCGTCATTGGGGTGCTGACAGGTTTGCAGTCTT
>SZWC01010420.1:62702-79677 GCA_023375785.1 Penium margaritaceum | reverse complement strand
GGGGGGGGGGGGGGGGGGGGGGGGGGGGGGGGGATTGCTGACGCCGGTCCCGGCCTGCCACCGTACCGACTGGGGTCGACGCAACCAACCGACCAGGAGGAACCGGGCAGGACCTTTCGACGGTGAATCGGGGACAGTCAACGCTCACCAAACCAACGGCGGGAAACGAAAACGAAAACGATAACGGCGGTAATGCCAGCGAATGGCACCTCCCCGTGCAAATCGAAGCGAGCAGAGGGGGGCACGCGGCGGAGCGGTGGCGAATGCAGCACGTGGGAAGCACGGGCATGGCCGTACGAGGGCTGGCGGGGGCAAGCCCGCGAGGCTGCTATGTGGGACGTCGGACGGACCGGGGCTCGGTTGGGCCCAAGGACCAGCGCCGCCGCTGGAGTCGGCGCTCGACGGTGGTTGGTTCGGCGCGGAGCTCGGAGGACATGACACAGTGAGAGGTCCGGATATTGTCCCCGTCTTCTCGGCAGCCTCAGTGTAGCGCAACGCGTTATTCGACCGTGGAGAACTTGTCCCCCACGTCTGCGGCAGCCGCAGTGCAACATAGCACGCTTCTCGACGACGAAACAGTCAGCGAAGAGAAAACCGGCCGGACTGATGTTTTTAAACACAGGAAATTGTCGTTCCTCCTGCGAACGGGAGGGGTTTCAGGCCGGGGCTGGATGGGCATGACAAACGTTTACATCCATCCTCCTCCTCGACATGATGTCACCACCCGATTTTCGTCGCTTTTTCATCGGACGTGGGGTGGAAAAACACTAGCTGTGTCGCTGATGATGGTAACCACTATGATAACAAACCAGCAACAATCTCGATATTGAGCGGAAAATTTCCGAACATTACTGACATTAAGCGAAACTGAAAACGAAGTAGAAAGGAGGCTGGAAAGAATTTTTTTCGTGCCCATCCAGCCGCGGCCTCAGTGAATCGATGAAACGCATCCGTCACAAAACTCTCCAGCCTCAGAATGCCCGCCACCGGAAGCTACCCGCACCGGATGGCGACGAACTATCGAGTATCACACAACCAATTATTTTTAAAAGGACAGTTCTGATTGGGAAAAGAAAACTGATAACGTTAGGTCGAGGTATCATATTACAAGAGAATGCATTCCGTTTTCAGCCTCTACGGGGGTTCACTAATGTCGTTCACTAGTAACTAATGCACCCAATTCACTCCCTCAAAGTTCGGTAATAAAACAAACCAAACTTTTGTGGTCTACATGTGCAAAACAATCTTATCATCCTTCCATGCATAAGATGACTATAGATAAAGGTAACTCCAACTGAAAATAGCAAAATGATCAAAAGGTGATCATCATTTCAATCATACCCTAAAATGCAAATACAATTTGGCACAATGGACAAAACAAGATGTTTGTCATGTCTACACAACAAACTCAATGTTAAAATCGATCAATAGCTACTACATCCTACATTCTCACATTGTTCATTCAAATGAAATGCAAATAAGAGTGTGTCAAATCCATCTTCATCTCTATTAGGTCACGCACATATAACATATGTAAGAGCTTCACAAACACTACTTGACATGGTATGACTTGACAAATATACATTATATACAACAATCTCTTGAAATTATTCAAATTAATATTTTAAGAAGATATAGAGAATTGTTTCTAGTGAGGAAATAACCTATTTGAGTGTCACATCCTCCATGATCAGTTGAATGATGTTAAAGACATACAAAACAACTTAATGGTGTCGTAAAACAAGGTAAAAAGGGGAAATAAAAGTAATTTCATCACATTGATGAGTGCCCATTGATACAATTCATGACAATTTTCATGAAAACTTCATTTTATTCATACTAGAATAACATTTTCATATAAGAAACCAACATGTGGAAGTGCAAACAAATGTCTCCAAGTATATACACCTTGTTACATGCCAAATTGATAGCTTTTTAAAATCAAAAATCCAATCATAAGGACATGTAACCTCAAGCATAATTACATGATAATATCTTTTAAGATATACTCCATTTCATTCATAGTCTAAGTCATGGAAATGAGATATGAAAAGGAAAAGGGGTGGTCACTCAATTCAAATCAAGTAGAAACGACTTTTACATATTCTATTTTTCAAGTGCAACTAAATCACCTTTTTTTCCAAGACAACAAAGTTCAAACTGTTCCTTAAACTTCATTCGAGGTTTACGGTTTCAAGTAAGGTCTACCATCAACACAGCCCTACGTTAGCAATGCCCAACATGTTCCCTTTCATTGCATAGGTTGTATTAGACCACTCATGCCATATTAGCAAAATCCTCACTAAGAATGGTCACAAACCCCTCATGAAAATAGTTTTTAATTTTTCATCAAAAATCATGGCAATGGCACTATGATGCCTTTGCGTGCAATGTGGACTTTTTTATTGAGTCACTTAACAACGGGTTGTGTCTCCATCTCCTGCTCTGAAGTTGTCGTTGGAGTTTGCAGAATGGCTAACTCTATCCGCGTCAGGGATTTTCCCCCTTTGCAGGATTGAGGGGCAATCGTCATCAACGACCCAGAGCAGGGAGACTCGGAAACTTTGAGTCTCCGGAGGCCCATTCCCATTTTTAGCCAAACCCCTAGTTTTGGGACACAAACCGGGGGTTTTACCTAAAACTCGTGAGTTTGCACGAGTTATTTCATTTATTTCATGTCAAAGTTTGTCGTGAAACTTTGATTTACGTTTCAACGATCTGGCGCAACATGGTCGCGTGCGAGGTAAGCTGACGATTTCACGCTAGTCTTCTCGTCCTCACCCTCGCTCCCCCTATCCCTGGTCCTCGCTTGCTTGTTTGCAAGGAGGGAGGAGGAGGCAAGGGCACGAGGCCACAAGGCCTCACCCTTGAGGCCCTCATGGCCCCTCAGCCGCCGATAGGCTTGATGCCTTGATCACCGACCGGCGGCTGGCCGACTAGTGGCCGGCCGGTTGCTTGGCCGGCCGCCGGCCGTCTAGCCGACCGCCAACGTGCTGGCCTACGGCCAGCAAAGTGCTCCTCGCTGGCCAGTCCTCGCTCACGCCAGGAGTGGTGCGCAACCAACCCTTGCTTCAGCGAGGAGGAAGGGCCAAACCCAACCTCCAGCTTCATTCCACCCCACTTATTATGAACTGTCTTGGTTCATGAACAACAAGTACGAATGTCGATCAGCGAGTCATCAACATTCTAAAAGAAAATTAATAATTTCGATTGCCAACTAGACATGAACACGTCCATGGTACTAGGACCTAAACTACAGCTAGTACGTCAGCACGGCTAGCGATTTCCCCCCTTGAGGCTGGAGCGTCCGCATGACAACCATGTTGGACATCTCCAACCTCTTATTTTCACAAACCATGCATGTTGTCCTGAGGGAATATTGTTCAATTTTTCAGCGTTCAGGTGGTACCTCATGCCATGCGTTGATCTGTGCGAGGTGCAAGCTCGCTCCAGTACTCGTTGACCACCCTTGTGGACAACCGAGATTCCGGCTCCCATGATTTATGTTCAGGTCCATAACTGGCCCAATGAACGAGGACCTCCATGTCAATGCGCGACCGAAGAGTACGCTCTCGGTGTTGGAGTAGGCGAAGGACCTCGTATTTGTTGTCAGTAGTACGGACAGCTTGCGGTGGCTGAACGCTTCCATCAGTCGTGTATGGATCTAGCCAGCTCACATGAAACACGTCATGTATCTTTATACTCGGCGGAAATAGCAATCAGGATGCCAATGGCCCAATGTGTGCCACAATGGGAAACGGCCCAATCCACTTCGGTAGTAGTTTTCTTACCCCTTACAACTTCAACCAAAGGTTTTTACTGCTAAGCAGCACTTTGTCATCAATGTCAAACAAGACCTCCCCACGACCTTTGTCGGCATATGGCTTTTGTCGCTACCGAACTACTTGAAGGTGACCCTTTGCCTCCTGTAATAAGGAGTCCATGCGCTCAGCAAAGGCTTGAGCGAAAGGAGCGTACTCTCCTATACTCCCACTCCTTACGAATGAAGAGGGTTCCACAGGATATCAACAACTGTTCAACACAAACGGTGTGAACTGTGTGCACTCGTTCACCAAAATCTACACCGTTACCTCTGTCGATGCTAGGAATTCTTCCTAATCATGCATGGCGGGGTCCACGTCCATGTAGAGCATCTTGTCCAGAGTGTGATTCATGCGCTTTGCTTATTTGTCGGTTTGAAAGTAAAATGTTGTCGACATTCGCGACTCGCTGCCAAAGTACTCGTGCATCTTTTGCCAAAACTTACTAGCAAATTTTTTATCTCAATCTAGGATAATGCGTCACGGTAAGCCATGGTACTCTACAACAACCTCAAAGAAGAGACGAGCAGTCTCCTCTACGTTCACGTCACTAGATATAGGAATGAAGTGTGTCATCTTGGTCAAAAGATCCATGACCACTAGTATTGCACCGTGGCCACGAGTCGTGTCTAGATTACCTGTAAGGAAGTCCATGCTGACGCCCTCTCATGGAGTCCCAGGAATGGGAAGCTGTTGGAGGAGTCCAAAAGGCTTCTTCTTACTCGCCTTATTTCGAAGACATGGGTCGCATGTCATGCAATACTTACGGACATCGACACTCCATCGTAGCCACCAATAGTGGTCAGAGAATGCATATCTGGTCATTTGGGGTCCCACGTGACCTTTGACAGGTGAGTTATGAAACTAGGAGATAACCTTTGCTCAAAGGTCTCCCAATATTGGTAAAACAAGTTGTTTTTCGTGTTCGTAGATTCCTTCTTCCTCCACCAAGCCGTACTTGTCAAAATTTAGAGGGTCTTGATACGAGGAATTCACACAATATCCCATCCGATTCCTGTTTACAAAACTGTTCTAATGGATAATCTTTCATGGTGGTTACGGTAGGAGTGTAGGGGGATCAAGTGATTGTACTGTTACTTTTGCACTGGTCATAAAACACCCACTAATCTCAGTGGTTAGTTTAATTTCCAAAGGTTTTTGGCTTTGAGGATTGGCCACATTGATGCGTCCTTGTTGACATTCCCATGTAAACGAGAATCGGCTTACGTATTCGCTCCAACGCGCCTGTCGTCTTGATAGGTTTGGTTGCGTTTGGGAAAACACGAATGGATTATGGTCGGTCATGACTATCACTCCCCCTTGAGCACCCTCGAGGTAGCAACGCCACATATTCAAAGTGTGTACTACCGTAAGGAGCTCTTGATCCCTAGTCGTGTATCGCGTTCCTCCGAGGATGAGATTCCGCCTCTCATACAAAACCAGATGACCGTTTTACATGAAGACACCTCCTAAGTCCTACTACCGACAAATCACATCAAACCTCCCATGCTTGCCATGGATCAAGAAGAGCTAGGACGAGCGCCGTGGATAGAAGTTCTTTGACTTCGAGAAATGCGTTCTGGCAATCATATGTCCATCCCAAACGCACATCTTTCCGCGTGAGTCTGCTTATCGGTGCTACCATGGTCGAATACCCTTACATGAACTCTGGAAATTTTCTTGCAAGGCCAAGGAAAGACTGAACGTGCCCAACATTTTTTAGACATAGTCAGTCTTCAACAACTTTGACCTTTCGTGGGTTTCCTCAAAAGGCGTCCTTGCCAACGATGAGTCCAAGGTATTTGAGTTAATCTTATGCAAACTTGCACTTGCTAACTTTCGTAGAAAACGTGTTATTCCAAAGGATTGCAAAAACTTCACACAGATGCTCTATGTGCTCTTCCATTGATTTGGAGAAAACCAAGATGTTATCCAGGTAAACCAAGACAAACTGTTTGAGTTTCTTGGCGCACATTGGGTTCATTTCTCCGTGGAAGGTTGCCGAAGCATTTTTAAGCCCGAAGCATAACACTCGGAACTCATGGTGTCCCATGTGCGTTTGAACTGCAGTTTAAGCCACATCATCTTTCGTGATTCGGATTTGATGGTACTCTTCACACAAATACAAGAATAAAAATAATTTTAACCCTTGGATTTGGTCAAAAAGGTCCTCAATCCGCGCTGAGGGGAATCAGTTTATCATCATCCTCTTGTTCAACGTCCGGTAATCCACGCACATGCATAAACCACGGTCCTTTTTGTTAACAAAAAAAGAACGGTGCAACATATGGCGAGCTACTGGGCTCGATCCACCCTTTTGCGAGGTACTCTTTGATTCGGCATGTGGCCTCTTGCCTTTCTCTCCGACTAAGGCGATACATTGGTTTGAATGGAGGAGTCGCCTCTGGTTCTAGCACAATGGAGTGGCTCATGTGTCTTTTTGGTGGTAGCCTAGCCGGTGGGTCTTGGAATACATCCATGAACTCCGAAAATAGAGATCAAATCTCTTGTGGCGTGTCTTCCTTCATGTCGTCCTCCAATTTTTGCAGCTGAGATTAGAAGTATCAACAACCTTCTTCAATATGTCTCTTGACTTGCATCGTAGACAAGTTTGCATGGACTTTGAGTCTTGTCGATGATGATTTTGTACTTGCAATCAACGTAAAGCGGTGCTATCCTTTTAAGACGATCAAATGCTTTGAATCAAAGCACATTAAAGCTTTGTTCTCATGGAGCCAAGGATCGCCTAGCAACATATCAAACGGGACAAGAAGGTTGAGTACCTTCAACATGAAACTCTATGTGTACACTTCAATACATTTTTTTGCTTTACAAGTACCAATCACGGGTACCGTATAGTTGTCACACACAACTACGCCATTCGATGGCTTGTACTTCAGGCCAACCTATCTTATAAAGCCAACGCTAACAAAGGAGTCATTTCCTCTTGTGTAAGCAAGTACGTTCACGGGAGCACCAGCAAGGTGTCCTTTGAACTGCATTGTCCTTTTGCCTCAACTCTTCCTAGTGAACAGACTTGACGACGGCAAGCCGAGTTCGTGATCAACACAAAATCTGTACGACATGCGTCATAACTCCCATGATTCACCCACTCGATTCCACATCTTGTGGGCACATGTGAATTCAGCTAGCCCCTTCCAATCGAGTAAAGGTACTGTGAACATGATTGAACTCATTGCTTTGAGGGCGTTTGCTTCAATAACTACGTCACACAACTCTTCCATAATGGTCGGTGTCGCCACCACTAAGCATGTACGATCATGCATCTTGTCCAGAGATACAAGGTTTTGTGGGGAATGTTGGTCAGCAAGGTTTTGGACCCAAAGTAAGGGTATTTTCCTCGAACATGTGTGTTTGCATGAGTTCTTTCGTTTTATTCATATCAAAGTTTGTTGCGAACAAACTTTGATTTACGTTTTGACGTTCAAGCACAAAATTGTTGCGTGCCAGGCATGCTGGCAATTTCGAGCCAGTTCTCTCATCCTGACCCTCGCTCCCCCTATCCCGCGTCCTTGCTTGCTTGTTTGTAAGGAGGGCTAGGGGGGTCGAGGGCACAAGGCCATGAGGCCTCACCCTTGTGGCCCTCGTGGCCCCTCAGCCGCCGATCGGGCTGAGGCCACGATCAGCGGCTGGCGGCTGGCTGGCCGGTGGCTGGGCGGACGCTTGGCCGGCCGTCGGTCGTCGAGACGGCCGGCAGAGAGCTGGCCTGCGACCAGTGAAGTGCTGGCCGCCGGCCAGTATTTGCTGACGTGAGGGGTGGTGGGCAACCACCCCTCGCTAAATCGAGGAGGGAGGGCCAAACTGGCCCTCTTGCTACACACTTTCACTCGATAAATCAATACTTTTGGGTAAATTGCTTTGTAAAAGCGTACTAGTTCATATTAATTGATTAATTAGAGAGTAGTGGATATGTCAACTATGGCTAACGCGTTTAGGGGTATGCACACAACCTTTCTTTGGACATCTCAAACCCCTTCTTTGTGGGCCATTTCTTTTCTTTGGCCATGTTTGTAAACATACAAAAAAACTTGTCGCGGACCAGTGTCTCATCTATAATCACCATAAATTGTTGCTCATATTGATATTTAGCCATAATTGACTACGCTTTGTACCTTCCCTTAATGTTGTACCCATTTTCAAGCATACACCAGCTCCTCCTTTAAATGTGACCATGGAGATGGCCAATGGATGTGGGATCATACGAAAGAACCATATTGACAAAAGAAAGCATCGTAAACAATAGATGATCTTGTACAACCATTCTTAGTGTTGAAAGGTACTAAAATGTGCACACAAATCTATACAATGGACCTTTAACCACGCTAAAAGAAATCAAGAAATACATTGACAATGTTGAAAGAACATGAAATGATAGTAAGAATTTCCAAGCCCTTCAAAGCATCTTAAAACGTAGAGTAGGTGATGGAAATTGTAATTCAATATCTCGCCCTTGAGATGGTCAAACAACTAGGTAATTCAATCATCCTCAAAGATGAATTCATAAACTTTTCACCTCGATAAGAAACCTTTGCTCATGTATCATTTCATAAATTTCCTTAAGACTAATTTATCACTCTCATGCCTTTTTTGCTTGCATCCATAAAATCATACAATTATGTATCTTTTAAAGCACCAAAATCTTCCTAAATGAATTAAGTTTTATTCTAATGTTTTGATTAAAAAATGAAACCAGTTTCATTTAAATGTGGTTTACATAAAAATTGGCGTAATTATTCAAACCTTTTGAATATGGAAAGGCACAATTAGTACTTTAAATCATTATCATGTGATGTATCCCATGTTTATTACTTATCAAAGGATAGTTTAAACTTAGGTTTCAAATTTTTAATAATAAATGATGTTTCAATAAATGTAATTTTGGAGTTTACCCCTTGAATAACTCTATTATAAAATTTTATCAAGAGTAAAATTCCTAGAATAAATGTATATATTCTAGCATGTTTAAAGTTTTTTTTGGGTTAGGAAAACTATTAATTCCATTGTAGTTTCAATAATACATAAAGATTTTTGCATCATTTTGTCAGGTTAATGTTTATGTAATTTGAAACTGATATATGATTTTTTTTTGCTATTATATGTTGAGTTTTGAACTTATGATCAGATTTATGTTTATTGAATAAGTGTAAAATTTCATCAACGAATACATGAATGTGATTTAATGATAATATTAGCAATATTGAATTCACGAGAAATTTTTTAACACATGAAATGTGAAAAATAGTTTATAGAATTCTTGGATGATTGTTTAAAGATTGAAAATATTACATCATCATTATGTTAAGTATTATTGTGCCTCTCCATGTGCTTCAAGTTGGAATTATCACGCCCATGTATTGTAAAATTTTATCAAGCTATTTTTATTTTAATTCAATATCTCATAATGAATTTGAATCAATTTTCCAGGATTATGTGCTTTTAAAAATACATATTTGTGTGTTTTCCAAGATGAAAGGAAAATGTAGATGAGAGAGATAAATCAATATGATGGAAACTATTCAAATGATATTAAGATTTATTTTCTTTTTGAAGTGAAACGGTTTTAAAATCAACTTTGAGGATGATTTTTTTACCTAATTTTTCAACCCAATGAAGGGCGAGTGATTGTATTTTGATTCCCATCACCTATTCTATGTTTCAAGATTCTTTGAATGAATTTGAAATCTTCAAAAATGATTCATTTTCTAACATTTTGATTCTCTTTCTTGTTTTGTTTCAACGCCGTTGAAGGTTGATGTTTTATCTTTCATGTACATATCTGTAGCCCTCAATTCTTAGAATGGCGTTAGCAGATCACGGAGTGTTTACAGGGCTTCTTTTGACGATCTAGCTCACTTGCGCGATCCTATTTCCATCGGCCGTCTTCATACCCTTGACTATGGCTAGAACAGTAAGGGAGGCTGCTGATCGCAGTCAATTAAGGCCAAATCTGAGATCGAGCGACACTCAATTGCCAATATGGACGACAACGCTGAGCCGCTGCCAGTTTTCGAGTGATCTTCAGAAACGTAGTTAAATGAAACAAATTACCCTCTTTGTGACGTCATCTTTGAAGGATCCCCAGAGTTTCATGCAATTATGATGATTGAATTTGGAATTGTTCACCCAAACACTGTTATCTCCTTTGTGGTGACGTCGAGAGCTCGATGTCCTCTTTTTCTCGTGAGAAACATTTCGGACACGTTGCCAATCGAGACCCTGTACTCCGTGTCAGGGTGCCTATTTCTTTGACGTCTTGAAATTCGTCTATAACAAGTTCAGCCTTCAATTTCAGCCTACCGTTGGCAATCGGGATCGTGCTACTCCGTAGCGGTCATACCATGACCGCGCATTTCCCATCTGAGATCGACTCGGATGCATGAAGCGAGTGGGACTGGTGTCCATCACCCACATCCTCGGCAGTCTATCCACGAAAAGAATGGGTGAATAGACATTGGAGTGTGTGAACTTCTAAAAGAAAACGCCCCCTTTTAAGACAAGGCCTTTGCGTCCAGCTTGATGCGACATTTGCTTCTGCTCCCTCGACTTCCTGCTACAGATGGCCCGAGTGGATTCTGGCATGCCGCAAAGATCTTGTGGGCCCAAGGAATCGAATGGCTCGCGTGGTGCTTATGTTCTTATGTGCTTATGATCGCAATTCAAACAAACTCTCGCTAAGAGGAAGCTGGCTTCGTGCGTTTCGCTTATTAGACATTCGTCAAGCTTCTTTCGGGACAACAGGTCCTAGGCTTGCACCTCCTTCCAGGAAATGAAGGAAAGATCTACCTGTGTGCTGGCAAGAATCGTCAATGTGTTTGATTCACGCAAAACAACCATGAAGGCCCTAACTAAAGCTAATCAAACAGGTAGTAGACGTTCTGCGATTATTCCAACCAATAAACTAAAGGATAAATTTCTGCCAGATGCCGAGTTCGGCCCCCCTCCTGACCCGGACTACCTCTTGTCGGGATTCGTCCTTGGATCCTGCCGTACCGTTTCCTGGTTCATCGGAGAGGCCTATTTTGGAAACGCCATCCCATCGGATGTCCACGTGATGGGGGGTGAATATTCGGCCGACGAACTGAAAAGTGGAGAAACACACAATAAAACAAGCATCGATTCGTCCGGCACCGGACGAATAGATGCCAACATGAGTCGATGAACCAGAAATTCATCACAGAAACTTCGGTCCAATCAGAAGCAATAATGTAGTGAGAGTGGCGAGTGCCAGTGTGAGTCGCTGTCGCCATTCGACAGCGACTCACACTCCGGGTGCTGTTCTATTAAACAGAACGAATGAGGGTGTGTGTTTGAGAAACTATGTGGAGCCTGCCGAATAAGCGAAAAGGTCGCCAGCGATTAGCATCGCTATTTACTCGGTCGCTAGAAGAGTACATGCGAGACTGGTTTCCAACGATAGCAGGACCTCGCACATCTGCATTTTGAAAATAGGCATAAACAAGACATGAAAGTCCGAAGTCGACATTTAGAATTTACTGGCAACCGAAACAGGCGCCTATTATCGTCGTGATCTAGACCCGACACTTTGCGTCTTTGCGGGTCGCAAACCAAGCAGTTCGCGCATAGTTGCCCTAAACTAAATGGCCATTTCATTATCGGCGAAATGGCTGATATATCCGCTAAAGCATCAACATAAGCTTGAGATAACGACGCCATATCCAAAACATTTAAAAAAGATAACGCCATATCCATTTTCATGGCAATGCCCGATCGGCGACTGAAGTCCCCGATCAAGCAAAGCGACGGGGGCGATGTGTCACCCCACTCGGTTCGCTCGTCCTCCCCCCCCCCCCCCCCCCCCCCCCCCAACGCGAGAATCGCAATCGAACGATAAGCCTTTTTTCTTTTTTTTTCGACTCACAAACCCCCATTCGCGGATTGAGGGTTTTCTATGTTTGCGCGGGCGGAGCCTGCGCAAACATAAAACCCTACATCCGCAAATGGGGGTTTGCGAGTCGGAAAAAAAAAGGCTAATTGCTCAATCGCTGAAACTGGTCGTGTCTCCAGCTTCTGCTCTGAAGTCGTCGTCGGAGTTAGCAGAATGTCCTTCTCAATCCGCGTAAGGGGTTTACCCCCTTGCAGGACTGAGGGGCACTCGTCATCAACGCCCCCAAGCAGGGAGACTCGAATACTTCGAGTCTCCGGAGACCCATTTCCGTTTTAACCTTAACCCTGGTTTTGGGACCCAAACCGCGGGTTTTCACCTGGAACTCGTGTGTTCGCACTAGTTATTTCGTTTATTTTATGTCTAAGTTCGTCGCAAACGAACTTCGATTGACGTTTTGACGTTCTGGTGCGAAATCGTCGTGTGCGAGGCACGTTGGCGATTTCGCGCCCGATCCTCTCGTTGAGAAGATTCCAGGACGCTTCCTAGCCTTTCTGCTTGCTAGCCTGACAGCATGGGTCTGGCTGGTTGACACACAGGTCATGCAAGGGACAGCAAGGGTAGGGAGAGACACGTGCACTTGTATCTCAAGCTTCAACTGAAGTTAATGCAGAGAGAGATAACAAATGACAGGTCCACAACATAAACAGCCGCCGTGGCTCACGGCGGGTGGCGCACACGGCGGTGCCTGTCAAACCTGAACCGGCCCAAAACCACTGTTTTGGCCATAATTCTGCGCACAAGCGTCCAAACGGAGCGCCGTCTGATCCTACGGATGCACGACAAAAAGACAGACACAACGACTGGTCACACGCCTACGTCCGGGAACAGCCGGAGAGTGTAAGAAAACAAACACGTAAATCAGCCTGGCAGGGCTGTCCACCGAGAAAATCCTGAAGACCTCCAAACGTAGTCCGTGGGCTGTGGGAGCCCTCTGGTACACTGGGTAGGCTGCCAGGCTGCCTCCAGCGGGTGGAGCATCACCTCAGGGAACTCTGTCTCCAGCTGGGTCCGCCTCAAGGATNTGCAGCCACACCGCCTCAGCGGCGCCAGCGCCCAGAGCAACATACTCAGCCTCTGAGGAGCTGCGAGCAATGCACCCCTGCTTGCCGCTGCGCCAAGACACAGCGGTGCCACCAAGCAGGAACACGTAACCCGTGCGGCTGCGTCCATCAGGACTCCATGCCCAGTCGCTGTCGGTGTAGCCATCTACCACAACCGAGCACTGTCTCCGAAAGCAGAGACCGTGATACGGTGTGGAGACCACGTACCGGACGACTCGCAAAGCTGCGTGCAGAGCGCGAGCCCGAGGGGACTGACTGAACTGTGCGAGTAGTTTGACAGCGAACGCAATGTCGGGACGCGTGGTCGTGGCCAAGTACATCAATGAGCCAATGATGCGCAAGTACAGGGTCACGTCCACAGTCTCGCCCAGATCGGTTGGGTCTGTCACCTTCAGGGCGTCCTGCCCGTCGGGAGTGATGGGTGACGAGGCGGCGGGAACAACGCCAAGGAGGTCAGCAAACCGCTCCCCCACAACCTGTGCATATCGTGCCTGATGGAGGAGGAATGTCCGTCGACGACGATCACGCACAATCTCCATCCCGAGGAAAACAGCCGCTGGACCAAGGTCTTTCATCCTGTAGGCGGCCTGCAGGACCGCCTTGACCTCCTTCACGGCCTCCAGTGAAGGAGACGCAATCAGGAGATCGTCCACATACACCAGAATGGCAGTGAGGTGCTCGGCTGTCCGTCGGATGAAAAGTGACGGGTCGGCATCACTCTGGACGTACTCGGCCTGAGTGAGGGTGCGAGTGATCTCTCGGTTCTAGCACCGGGGCGACTGCTTCAGGCCATACAAGGCCTTGCGCAAGCGCCAGACCTTGTTGCCCTCGACCTCAAACCCAGATGGCTGGACCATGTAGATCTCCTCCTCAAGGGTGCCGTGGAGGAACGCATTGTTCACATCCATCTGGTGCAGCTCCCAGTCATGGTGAGCGACCACACCAAGCAGCGCGCGAGCTGTGGTCATGCGGCCAACAGGGGCAAAGGTGTCAGTGAAGTCGATCCCCTCAACCTGAGAGAATCCCTTGGCAGTCAAGCGGGCCTTATAGCGGTCCAGTGAGCCGTCAGGCTTCACCTTCTTGCGGAAGACCCACTTGGCCTGCACGACCTTCCGTCCCTCAGGACGGTCGACCAGCTCAAAGACTCCTTGCTCGCGGATGGCCCTGAGCTCGTCCTCACAGGCGGCCCACCACTGCTCAGCATCCTCTCCTGAGAGAGCCTCCTTTAACGTGTCTGGATCAGGGACCGTCAAAGGGGAGCTCCAGGTGGCTAGGACACATGCCTCATGGGTCGGACGGACCGCAACTAGGTCAGCGGCAGCTGCCTGTGTAGCCTCGTGCTCGTCAGCGATCAGCTGGTGCCCAATGGGACAAGCTAAGTGCACCTCCGTGTAGGTGCCTTGGACACTTAGGCGGAGAGCCTTTGTGCCAGGGTCACCACTGTGCACGCTACGCGTGCGTCGTCTGGGTGGCGCAACCGCAGTCGAAGGTGCTCGTGAGGCCAGTGGGCGGAGACGCCCACCTGGTCCACGGGAGTAGCCCGAGTCTGAGCTAACCGACGGTTCTGGCACAGGGAGGGCAGCTGCTGTCTTTGGAGACGCTGCAGGCGTGGGCGAGACAGGCGCGGCAGGCGCGGGCGAGACAGTCGCGGCGGGCGCGGGTGAGGCAGGCGCCGCAGGCGAAGAGGCGGCAGGTGCAGCCCCGGCAGGCGAAGCAGGCGCTGTAGGTGCGGACGAAGCAGGCGCTGCAGGTGAGGGCGAAGCAGGCGCTGCAGGTGCGGGCGAGGCAGTTGCGGCAGGCGCTGGCGAGACAGTCGTGGCGGGCGCAAGCGGGGCAGGCGTAGAGACTACAGGCCCGACAGCAATGATGGCCGGGTCAATGATGGCCGGGTCAATGGTGGCCAGCGACGGTCCCACCCCGGAGGCACCCCGGACGGACTCACCCTGTGGGGTAGACTTCCCCATCCGACGGGAGGCCTCACAGGTGGGAACGTGAGATGCTGCCTGGGTGAGAATGGCAGACAGGTCGCGGTACGACTGTGCCTCAAAAAACAGCGTGTCGCGCGACTCAACGATGCGGTGGCAACCCGCATCCCAGAAACGCCACGCTTTGGAGCGCGAGGAGACACCGAGGAAGGCACACATCCGGCCGCGCGGAGAGACCTTGGACCCCTGCTGGTCTTCGATGTACCAGACACAGGCCAAGGAACCCCAGACGCGAGCAAGCCTCAGGTCCGCACGGTGACCGAACCACAGCTCATACGGCGTGACGTGGTCCGGCAAGGGACCATGCGGGAGGCGGTTCCAGACCCACGTCATGTAGGCGAAGCCCTCGAAGGCGAAGGACTCCGGGAGACCGCACTCAGCGCGCATGGCGCGAACCGCGTCCTCCATGGTGCGGTTCCAGCGCTCGGACACACCGTTCTGCTGTGGCGTAGCAGGGGNCCAGACACAGGCCAAGGAACCCCAGACGCGAGCAAGCCTGAGGTCCGCACGGTGACCGAACCACAGCTCATACGGCGTGACGTGGTCCGGCAAGGGACCATGCGGGAGGCGGTTCCAGACCCACGTCATGTAGGCGAAGCCCTCGAAGGTGAAGGACTCTGGGAGACCGCACTCAGCGCGCATGGCGCGAACTGCGTCCTCCATGGTGCGGTTCTAGCGCTCGGACACACCGTTCTGCTGTGGCGTAGCAGGGGCCGAGAGCTGGTGACAGATACCAAGCTCGGCGAAGTGAGTGGTCAGCTCACCGAGATACTCACCGCCACGGTCAGAGCGGAAGGTGTGGAGGGAGTGACGAGACTGACGCTCGGCCATCACGAGCCACAAGCGCACGGCTAGAGCGGCATCACTCTTGTGGCGGAGGCAGTAGACCCACCGCATGCGGGTGAAGTCATCCGTGAGGGTAAGAACGTACCGACCACGGTCAGCGACAGACTCGATAGGGAGAGGTCCGAGGAGGTCCGAGTGGACAAGCTCCAGGGGACGCTGCGCGCGAGTGACGGAGGCAGGGTAGGTGCATCGATGCATCTTGCCCTGAGCGCAGAACAGACAGTCGGTCTTGGGCGGCTTCTCGAAGGAAGCCACGTCAAGACCGAGAGCGGGCTGTGTACGAATGTGCCTGGACACAGTGTCCGTGCTCACATGACACAGGCGCCGATGTAACAGGCGTTGGTGGTCAGGAGACAACACCCCCGTGACAAAGACGCGGGCAGATGAGCAAGGGGAAGAGTCAGGAGCAGAGCAGCGCACGATGCGATACAGGTCATCCACAACAGAGGCATGCAACACAACCGTGGAAGTGTCAAGTGCAGTGATCGTGGCATCATCAATGGAGTGGTGAACAGAGAGACCCATCCTCATGCAGGCACGGACAGAGAGCAGGCTGAGCTCGAGATCAGGCACGAAAAGCACGTCAAAAAGATACACGGGACCAGACCGACCATCGAACCGTACGACCCCTCTCCCCTGAACAGGTAGTGACTGCCCAGAACCTATCTGCACTGACCGAACAGACCCAACAGGACCAAGCACGACAAAGGCGGTACGGTCGCAGGTCATGTGGTGAGTGGCCCCTGAGTCAATGATCCAGTGGCCACTCGCCTCATGAACTGTGGTGGTCACGGTACAACGAGCAACGGAGCACGCTGCCTCTGCTGGACGCTCAGCAGGTGTGGCAGGACTGCGGGACAATGCACGACGATGCGACTCATCCAACCACTCTGTGCTGTCAGACTCATCCTCACCAGGCGATGCAGCCCCCCACAAGTACGACCACGTGCCACAAACTTAGATGGACAGTCAGTCTGTGGACCACTCGGCTGTGACAACACACTCGCACCTCCCTGTGAGCGAAGTGCTAGCAGTCGACGTAGCTCCGCGATGGTCTGGTCCCTCGGGTCCGGCGTGGTACTCCCCCCGGATGGCGGAGGATCTGCCGCCGGTGCTGCCCCCGAGGTCGCTGCGGCACGGGCTGCTGCTCCAGTGAGGATCCGGTCCTCGTGGGCTGCCTGAAGACCGCGGGTGATCCTCGCCCAGTCCAGCTCCTGCTGACACTCAGTGTAGCGATGAGGTCCGCCGCAGTTGTGGCAGCGGACCGCCCGTCCGGTGCCACCGGAAGGCTGCTATGGTCCCCTCTTCTTCTTCCCCTTCTTCCCCTTCACGGCT
>SZWC01010420.1:27105-61201 GCA_023375785.1 Penium margaritaceum | reverse complement strand
AAAAGGCCAAAACGACCTGATTTTGTGCTCAGGCCGAAAAGATGAAGAAATTCAAATCAGTGATGCGGAACGGTGAATGCTGGAGGCTACAGAGCTCCAAATGAGGCGTGAAAGGGCGCGATGGAAAGCTTGAGATCTAAGCTTTCCAACGAGCCATAGCGCGCAACTTTTGGTGGCTATTTGAGTCCGGCACAGGCGGGTGAAGAGAGGATGGCGGCTGACGCGATTTGCGTCTGCGGCTCCTCCACGTCCGTGCGGCTTCCAGGAAGCTGCACGGCTGGAGTCAGCACCTACAAAAGGTACTGGTGCCTCTGGTGCCTGAGTGGCCACGGCCGCCGCTGCTGCTGTTGCTCGCTGATGGTGCTGTTGCTCGCCCGGTTTGCGGCTCCAAGTCGCCACACAGGCGGCCTCGGACCAGCTGCTGCTGCGCGCAAGGGCTCCAACGGCCTCAAGCCGTTGTGGCACGATGCTGCTGCAGCACGAACCTGCCGTTGCGGTTTCTGACGCATCAGGGTGATGGCATATGCGTCGCTGCGTGCTCTTGTCGCTTCAAGCGACTCAGGGTGGTGATGGGTCCAACCAGGACCTACTGCTGCTGCTGTGGGTTGCTGCCACTGCTGCTGCTCACTGCTACTGCAGCTGCTGCGTCTCTGCTGCGCAGCACGACGAGCACTGGCTCGCCTGCTCTGATACCATGAGAAGATTCCAGGAAGCTTCCTAGCCTTTCTGCTTCCTAGCCTGACAGCACGGGTCTGGCTGGTTGACACACAGGTCATGCAAGGGACAGCAAGGGTAGGGAGAGACACGTGCACTTGTATCACAAGCTTCAACTAAAGTTAATGCAGAGAGAGATAGCAAATGACAGGTCCACAACATAAATAGCCGCCGTGGCTCACGGCGGGTGGCGCACACGGCGGTGCCTGTCAAACCTGAACCGGCCCAAAACCACTGTTTTGGCCATAATTCTGCGCACAAGCGTCCAAACGGAGCGCCGTCTGATCCTACGGATGCACAATGAAAAGATAGACACAACGACTGGTCACACGCCTACGTCCGGGAACAGCCGGAGAGTGTAAGAAAACAAACATGTAAATCAGCCTGGCAGGGCTGTCCATCGAGAAAATCCAGAGGACCTCCAAACGTAGTCCGTGGGCTGTGGGAGCCCTCTGGTACACTGGGTAGGCTGCCAGGCTGCCTCCAGCGGGTGGAGCATCACCTCAGGGAACTCTGTCTCCAGCTGGGTCCGCCTCAAGGATCTGCACGAGCATGGACACGGCCGAGTGGTCACAACCAACTATACAACTGTGTATGACTGACAACATCACAACACTCGTCTCTCGTCCCTCGTCCCCCTCCCTCGTCCTCGCTCGCTCGCTTGCGAGGAGGGCAAGCGAGGGTGAGGGCTCGAGGCCACGAGACCTCGCCCTCGAGGCCCTCGTGGGCCCTCAGCCGCCGATCAGGGTGAGGCCACAATCGGCGGCTGGCGGCTGGCCAGCCGGAGGCCGGCCGGTCGCTTTGCCGGTCGCCGGCTGGCAGCAAGCTGGCCGGTGGCCAGCAAAGTGCTGGCCGCCGGCCAGCCCTCGCTGACGCGAGGGGTGGTGCGCAACCACCCCTCGCTTAAGCGAGAAGGGAGGGCCGAACTGGCCCTCCCGCTACATTCCTCCCCACTTATTATGAACCGTCTCGGTTCATGAACAACAAGTAGGATTTTTCAGTCAGTGAGTCATCAACATTGTGAAAGAAAATTAATTATTTCAATCACCAGCTAGACACGACCACATGCATGGTACTTGGACCTAAGCTGCAGCTTGTAGGTCAGCACGGCTAGCGGCCTTCCCCCTTTAGGCTGGAGCGTCTGCGCGACAACCATGTTGGGCGTCCCCAACCTCCTACAGTCGCTATCCATGAATGCTGCCCTGTGGGAATATTGTTCATTTCTTCCGTGTTCAGGTGGTACCTCCTGCCACGCGTCGATCTGTGCGAGCTACAAGCTCGCTCCAGGACTTGTTGACCAACCTTGTGGGCAAACGATATTTGGGCTCCCATGAGTTACGTTGAGGTCCACAACCGGCCCAATGAACAAGGTACTCCCTAACACACGCGATCGAAGAGTACACTCTCGGTGCTGGAGTAGGGGAAGGACCTCGTATTGGCTGTCGGCAACAAGGACTGCTGGCGGTGGCTGAACGGTTATGTCTGTCGTGTATGGAGCCAGCAGGCTCACATGAAACACGTCATGTATCTTCATACTCGGTGGAAGTAGCAATCGGTATGCCATTGGCCTGATGCATGCCACAATGGGAAACGGCTCAATCCACTTTGGTAGGAGTCTTCTTGCCCCTGGGGACTTTAGCCGAAGGTTTTTAGTGCTAAGCAACACTTTGTCATCGATGTCAAAGGAGACCTCTCGGCCACCTTTACCGGCACATACCTTTTGTCGTTGTCGAGCTGCTTGAAGGTGACCCTTCACCTCCAGTAACAAGGAGTCAATACGCTCGACAAAGGCTTGAGCGGAAGGAACCTGCCCTTCTGTACTCCCACTCTTCACCAATGAAGAGGGTACCACTGGATGCCGACCACTGTTCAACACGAACCATTTGAACTGTATGGACTCGTTCACCGAGTTGTTCATCACAAACTCTGTCGATGCTAGGAATTCGTCCCAATCATGCATGGCAGGGTCTAGATACATGCTGAGCATCAGCTCCATAGTGCAATTCATGCGATCTGTTTGTTCGTCAGTTTGAGGGTGAATTGTTGTCGACATTTGCGACTCACTGCCAAAGTACTCGTGCATCTTTTACTAGAACTTACTAGCAAATTTTCGATCTCGATCGGAGATAATGCGCAATGGCAAGCCGTGGTACTTTATGACACCCTCAAAGAAGAGACGAGCGGTCTCCTCTGCGTTCACGTCAGTGGTTGTACGAATGAAGTGTGTCATCTTCGTCGAAAGATCCACAACCACTAGTATTGCATCGTGGCCACGGCTCGTGTCCGGATGACCAGTAATGAAGTCCATGCTGACGCACTCCCATGGACTCCCAGGAATGGGAAGCTGTTGGAGGAGTCCAGTAGGCTTCTTGTTACTAGCCTTGTTATGAACACATGGGTCCCATGTCATGCAATACTTACGGACATCGACACTCCATCCTGGCCACCAATACTGGTCCGAGAGTGGCTGTTCGATCTTTCGGGGTCCCATAGGACCTGCGACTGGCGGGTCGTCGAACTGGGAGATAACCTTTGCTCGAAGGTCTCCCGAGTTTGGCACAACAACTTGTTCACCGTGCCTGTAGATTCCGGCGGCCTCCAACAAGCCGTACTTGTTCGGATTTTGAGAGTATTGAAACCAAGAATCCACACAGTATCCCATCCGGATCTTGTTTCCAAAACTGTTGTAATAGATAATCTCTCGTGGTGGTTGCCGCAGAGGTACAGGGGGATCCGGTGATTGTACTGTTGCTGTTGCAATGGCCATGAAACACCCACTGATCTCGGTGGTTGCTGTAGTTTCCACAGGTTGTCGGCTTAGTGGATTGGCCACATTGATGCGTCCTGGCCGATATTCCCATGTGAACGAGAATAGGCTCAGGTATTCGCTCCAACACGCCTGTTGTCTTGACAGGTTTGATTGCGTTTGGAAAAACACCAATGGATTATGGTCGGTCACGACCGTCACACCCCCTTCAGCACCCTCGAGGTAGCAACGCCACATCTTGAAAGTGTGTACTACCGCAAGGAGCTCTTGATCCCCAGTCGTGTATCGCGTTTCCTCGGGGATGAGCTTCCGGCTCTCGTACGCAACTGGGTGACGGCTCCAAGTCCCACTACCGACGCATCACATTGAACCNCCAACACGCCTGTTGTCTTGACAGGTTTGATTGCGTTTGGAAAAACACCAATGGATTATGGTCGGTCACGACCGTCACACCCCCTTCAGCACCCTCGAGGTAGCAACGCCACATCTTGAAAGTGTGTACTACCGCAAGGAGCTCTTGATCCCCAGTCGTGTATCGCGTTTCCTCGGGGATGAGCTTCCGGCTCTCGTACGCAACTGGGTGACGGCTCCAAGTCCCACTACCGACGCATCACATTGAACCTCCCACGGTTGCGATGGATCCGGAAGAGCTAGGATGGGCGTCGTGGATAGAAGCTCTTTGACTTTGAGAAAAGCGTTCTCACAATGAGGTGTCCATTCCCAACGCACGTCTTTTCGCGTGAGCCTGGTTAGCGGTGCTACCAGGGTCGAATACCCTTGCATAAACCATTGAAAGTAGTTTGCAAGGTCAAGGAAAGACCAAATATGCCCAACATTTTCGAGGTGTGGCCAGTCCACAACGGCTTGCACCTTTCGTGGGTCGACACGGATGCCGTCCTTGGCGATGATGTGTCCAAGGTATTCGAGCTCATTTTGTGCAAACTTGCACTTGCTCACTTTCGCATAGAACTTCTGTTCTCGAAGGATTGCGAGAACTTTGCGCAGATGTTCTATGTGCTCTTCCATTGATTTGGAGAAAACGAGAATTTCATCCAGGTAAACCAAGACAGACTGTCCATGTTGCTTGGCGAACATTCGGTTCATTTCTCCTTGGAAGGTTGTCGGGGCATTTCTAAGCCCGAAGCATAACACTCGGAACTGATAGTGTCCCATGTGGGTTTGAAACAGGGTTTTGGGCACATCATCTTCCGTGATGCAAATTTGATGGTACCCTTGAGACAAATCCAAGGACGAAAATACTTTTGGGCCTTGGAGTTGGTCAAAAAGGTCCTCGATCCGCGGTAAGGGGAATCGATTTTTCACCGTCAGCTTGTTCAACGCCGGGTTATCCACGCACATGCGTAAACCACCGTCCTTTTTGTTCACAAAAAGGATCGGCGCACCGTACGGCGAGCTACTTGGCTCGATCCATCCTTTTGCAAGGTACTCTTTGATTTGGCGTTCGACCTCTCGCCTTTCTGCTAGACTAAGGCGATACATGGGTCTGAACGGAGGAGTCGCCTCTGGTTGCAGCGTAATCGTGTGGCCCATGTATCTTTCTGGTGGAAGCCCAGCCGGTGGGTCTTGGAATACATCCGAGAACTCCGCCAATAGAGATCTGATCTCTTGTGGCGTGTCTTCCGTCACGTCGTCCTCCACTTTCTGCAGCTGAGCCAAGAAGTATCGACAAACTTTTCGAATACGTCTCTTGACTTGCATTGCAGACAAGCTGGCATGGACTTTGAGTCGGGTCGGTGATAATTCCGTACTCAGAATCAACGTAAAGCGGCGTCGTCCTATCGGAGGATCAAACGCTTTGATTCAAAACACATTAGAGCCTTGTTGTCACGGAGCCAGGGATCGCCTAGCACCACGTCAAACGAGTCAAGAAGGTTGAGTACCTTCAACGTGACGCTCTGTGTCTACCCTTGAATACAAGTTTTTGCTTTACAAGTACCGATCACGGGTACCGTACGGTTGTCACCGACAACAAATACGCTATTCGATGGCTCGTACTTCAGGCCAACCTGTCGGGTAAAGCCAAAGCTAACAAAGGAGTCGTCTCCTCCAGTGTCAGCAAGTATGTTCACGGGAGCACCAGCTAGGTGTCCTTTGAACTGCATCGTCATGTTGCCTCCACTCTTCCGAGTGAAAAGACTCGACGACGGCAAGCCGAGTTTGTGATGAACACAAAATCTGTACGACGGGCGTCGCAACTCCCATGATTCACCCACTCGAGTCCACATCTTGTGGGCACGTGTGAATTCAACCAGCCCCTTCCAGTCGACTAAAGGTATTGTGAACTTGATTGAACTCATTGCTTTGAGGGCGTTTGCTTCAATCACTGCGTCACACAACTCTTCCACAGTGGTCGGTGTCGCCACCACTAAGCATGTACGATCATGCATCTCGTCCGGAGATGCAAGGTTTAGTGGGCAATGTCGGTCAGCAAGTGTAGAATGCGGTTCAACAAGAGGAGAGAAAACAACAGAGAAATTGGAACTCGTCAAAAACTCAAATTGTTTAACATCCTCATCTGAAACATGAACCCACACTCGTGATCCAGTTTTACCCCTGAGTGGTCCCCACTAACATCACTCAGGGGTGGGGAAAACCTGCCCCACGACCTTGTCCGTTTCCACAGCCGGGCCCATTGCCGCGAGTGCAACCCTGTCCACGGCCCTGTCTGCGGCCTCCTGCTACACCATCCCCACGAGGTGCTGCTGTTGCAGCTAATGCCGCGGCTTCTTGTCCACCACCAGCAGCTTGAGGGCATTGAGCCCTAAAGTGGCCTGGCTTCATGCAGTTGTGGCAGAGCCCTTCGCGGAAGGATGCGTTGCCACGCTCATGCGCCGCCTGCAGCTCGTCATTCTCGTGGCTGCGCTTGTTGTTGGGACCCTTGTATCCACCAGCCTTCTTGGCTGGAGGTTTTGCAGGGTGCTTGTCCTTGGCCCCGCCTCGCTGTCCAGCTGACCCACCAGCCCCTGCAGCGTCCATGCGCATGTCGCGGCCTTGCTATGCACGCACGTTAGCCGTGCATTAGAGTAGTGCTTCGGGTTCGCCGAATACACTTCGCTCATGTAGTCGCGCAACGCCCTCCAGCTTGTCCAAGCTTGGCCAGTGGCTGTCGTGGTGGTCTTGTCCTTCATGTTCTCGCTAGTGAGACCATCACGTAAGTACTCGAGCAGCATGCACCCCGGGTACCCGAAATTCTGAGTCCCATTGCCCTCGGTGAAGCTTTCGGCTTCCTCTACGACTGCGGCGAACTCGCTCAAGTAGGATTCAAGCGAGTTGCCAAACTGCCTAAAGTCCTTGATCTTGTGGAAGGCGCGCTATGCCTCCTCACGTTGCGTGCACTTCTTGCACATGATCGCATAAAAGGCCTCCCACGACATGGGCTGCCACTCGAGGTGCGGTTGCTACGGAGTCCACTCCTTGACCACATACTTGAAGAGTTAGTCTTCAAGCCGCATCGTGGCAAGGTCGCCCCACTGGCTGAGTGGAGCCTTGTGGACGCGTAGAACGTGCTCCATGCGATTCAGCCTGTCGGTCAATTTCACGCCGTTTTGGAAGATGTCCACACTGTGGAGGAAGGACGTGTTCGTGACCGACCCCGAAGTCGTCGAGGTAGGCACGCCGTCGCTGCCACCGGCAGTAGCATCCACAGCCAAGGCATGATGCGCTTGCTGCTACATCCGCACCTGGGTCATGCTCTACAATGCCTTGTCGAGGTCGTTGTATTGGCGGCTTGCCTCCTGGGCGGCCAGGTGCTGCAGCTGGCGATCACAATCGAGGTCTGTGATGCTCTGCCTGACGTGGGCCAGCAGGTTGGCGAACACAAACTTGAACTCTGATTTCGTCAGAGCATCGGTGATAGCCTCCAAGGCCTCGCGTTGTCCGTACACCCTTACCCATTGTAGAAGAGTACAGTTTGCGTACACGCCTCCAAGGAGTCCCACCTTTCGGAGGGGATAGTCGTCGGCGACAACGCTCAAGTAGCCGCTGCCTTGTCCAATTGCGACCACATCGTAGGAAGAGGGGTCCGCCCCCATTCCTCTGAGTGGTGTCGTATCTCCACCATCGGTGGTGATCATGAATCGGCGTCCCGCCTCAGCAGCAAACTCTGCGAGCCTACGACGGTCATCACGAATTGCCTTCGCGGCGACGTCGTCCGGCTCGTTCTCGCGGGAACTACCCGTGTGGCTACTTGCAGCGCCCTTATTGCTGTCAGCATTCTCGCTGCCGTCGGCAGCTTTAGGCAATGTGGCGGGCACCTTGCCCTTCTTGAGAAAGCGGCTCGATTGCACCGCACGATGATGGCGATGGTCACGATCCTCGTCGCCTTCATTATCGTCGGCGTTGTGCCCTTCGGCGGGGTCCCCCTCCGGGAGATCCTCCTCCATCGTGGCGTCCGTCGCATGGGGGTCGCCCACATGTGCGTTGACGTGCTCGTCGAGCACCTTTTCAGCCTCCGTACGCTTCTTGGTATTGCCGAGGTTGGCGTCGGTTGCCTTAGGCGGTACGGTTGCCTTAGGCGGTATGGTTGCCTTTGGGTTGGCAACCGTGCTCGCGGTGGCGGCTCCCAAAATTTGGATTCCGCCGAGAGCTCATGGTGAGGCCGTCACCACCTTGCCCTTGTTGGTCTTGGACAGTCCGGCACTTGCCATCTCGTCGTTCGTGCAATCTACCACGTGAAAGTCGTTGTGAGGATCGCCCCACAACGAGGAGGAATCGCCTCTTAGAAACCCCTTGCTCTCACGATCGGTGAGACAATTGTAAATTAACTTTCTATGTTCATAGGCCGCCACGTCGGCACAAGGTCGTGGGTTTTGAAACTAGTCCTCCTAAGCCGTGACTCACGGGGACTAGATGCTAGGAAAAACAGAAAATTACAATACAAGGAATTGACAAGAAGTGTGAGTACCGCTCATAAAGCTAGGGCAAAGAATGGAGGAGGAATTACACAATTCCTAGAAACTCTTCCAATTCTTCTTCTAACTTCTTGTCTTCTCCCTGTCTTCTTGTCTTCCTTGGCCTCCTCTTGAGTCTCCTTTGCGCGTCTCGCACCCCTTGGCGGCATCCTCCTTGAGCCGGCAGCGTTGGGGGAGCCGCCAAAAGTCCCCATGGTGTCGTCCTCCCTCTTTTTAGGGCTTCATCAAGCTTTGAGAGCCCCTGGCCTAGGGAAGAAGCGCTGTCCCAATTCTTGGTTGAAGGAGGGAAGGAGGGAACCTTGAAAAGAGGGGATAAACTTGGTGGTTTGGGGGTGGGCACTCCCCACCCCGTCCCACAAAAATCCCTTAGGTCCCCTGGAGGTGAGGAGAGACTGGAAAAAAGAGGTTCCTCCAATTAGAGCTATTTTTCAGCTCTCCAACGCACTTAACGGCGGTTTAATCCGTTAGGTGTAGATGCCGTAGTCCCTTTTGGCGTTTTTGCTGCTGCTTGTAGCTACCGGCGGGGTTTTATCTATGTCGTAGCCGTCGTTTCCTTTGAACTCTTGGTCGCGAGGGTCGTCTGGCTCTGAGAACCACTATAACGGGTCGTGTCTCCAGCTCCTGCTCTGAAGTCATCGTCGGAGTTCGCAGAATGGCGTTCTCAGTCCGCGTCAGGGGTTTACCCCCTCGTAGGACTGAGGGGCAATCGTCATCAACGACCCAGAGCAAGGAGACTCGAATATTTCGAGTCTCCAGAGACCCATTTCCATTTTTAACCTTACCCCTGGTGTTGGGACCCAAACCGAGAGTTTTTACCTCGAACTCGTGTGTTCGCACAATCGTTTATTTTATGTCGAAGTTCATCGCAAACGAACTTCGATTTACTTTTTGACGTTCTGGCACGAAATCGTCGCGTGCGAGGCACGCTGGCGATTTTGCGCCTGATCCTCTCGTCTCTCGTCCCTCGCCCCCCTCCCTCATCCTCGCTCGCTCGCTTGCAAGGAGGGCAAGAGGGGGCGAGGGCACGAGGCCACGAGGCCTCGACCTCGAGGCCCTCGTGGGCCCTCAGCCGCCGATCGGGCTGAGGCCGCGACTGGCGGTTGGCGGCTTGCCGGCCGGTGGCCGGCCGGTCGCTTGGCCGGCCACCGGCCATCCAGCCGGCCGGCATTGAGCTGGCCGGCGGCCAGCGAAGTGCTGGCCGCCAGCCAGCCCTCGCTGACGCGAGGGGTGGTGCGCAACCACCCCTCGCTTCAGCGAGGAGGGCCGAACCGGCCCTCCCGCTACAATTTCGATCGAGCAAAAAGGCCTTTTTCAAAATGTTTTTTCGGAGATGCAAACCCATTTCTATCCATGCAATCCACTCTCAAAGCCTACCCCAAATTACAGTCGGGGTTTTAGGGTTTTGTTTTGCGCAGGCTCCTGCTGGGTCCCGCGATAGCGGGGCCCAGCAGGTTCCCTTTCATCGCATGGGGTGTTTCGATCCCCCCCACTCAAAACTGTCGCAAACCTTTTTGAGAACAGTCACAAACCCCTCTATAGAGGGGTTTGTGATTTTTCTCCCATATCTGACACGTAAGCATATTGTCCCTCGATGGCATGCAGCATCGACATAACGTGTAGATTTGGATATAGCTAATTGTTTCGCATGCTCGCTGGATATAGCGTTAATAAAGAAGCGAAAAGTTCCAAAAATGGATATGGCATAGTTAATGTGCCAAATGTGGTTACCGCGATAGATATCAAGAATTGTGTGGGTAAATGGTCACTCCGCGGTTTCATTATTTAATAGTCCACATTGTCAATTCATGCCCACAATAACATTTTCAGTTAACAAGAAAGGGTTAAACTTAGTGCAAACCCAGTGTTCTTGCAACTCATTTACACTATACCAAAAGAACACAACAAAAGGATGCGATTGTGTAGCGCAAGGTGTGCCACGTGGCTCGAACGTGGGTCCTGGCCTGTGGGCGACGGATGGGATGAGTTGAGGGTCGGAGACCCTCAACTACCGCGGTTTTGGCCTAGTGGGCCAAGCTTCCCGTCCGTTTGTTACAGATTGCCACATTGGCAAAAACCAATGAATGGAACGTCAAGAAAAAACAACGAATGTACGTAAGGGTCACTGTTAAGAACTACTACTCTGAATCACCATCGTTTGAAAAGTGAAAACCGGGAAAAGAAGAATGCTTCGCATACCTACTTCCGGTTATGCCAAATGGAGCATACATGGTAAACAGGTAGAAGTTTCGAGGCTGAACACGACTTACAATGCTGCAAACATGAGCAGTTCAAAATAAGCCGTAAGTTTACTTCGATTAAAAGTGTCAAAATGCTACATACCAGAAGTACACGAGTCCCTAGTTTTCTACACTGGGCATTTCTATTCCTACACAAACAGCCTATCGCATTGTACGCAATATTACTTCCAACGGTCGAGGAAAAATTGGCCAACTGCCCCAAGCTAGAAAACCTAGGCAGCAGGTTGGGGAAACATGCCTTGTTGATGCAGCGCGTGGGCTTGCACGCTCGTTGCTTAAGTCTGCTGCCCCCTCTGTCTGCTGCTCTAGAGTCGAATTCTGGAAGCTCTGGGTTTATTACTCATAAACGTGCGCGCCAGTGTTAGCGCCAGAAAGCAGCTGAAAACTGAAAGTGACAGATTAGGAATGAAGAATGAGCAACAATGGGAGACCCCTCCAAGTTCTAGCTCCCCCCCACTAGTGTATAACTTGTTACTCAGCTAACCAGCCAATCAGAAAATAGTCTAGGACCTATTTTCTGGCCGGCAGGGTTTTCTCGGTGAGCCCTGCCAGACGCCCAACAGCCCAAAACCCGGGCGTCGTCCGTTTTGCCTGAAAACTGGACCATACCATAACACCGCCGCTGCAAATGCAGTCGTGCGGTCAGAATCAGCTAGAAAATAGCACTAAAGAGTTATGGCTGCCCGAGCCCAGGCAGTGCCTACGACAGTCAACGATACCAAATAGGGCAATACAGCAGGAGACATGGACCCTAGGCACCGCATGATGCTGCAGATGCAATGCCTCAGCCAGACAAAGCGCTAGGTGCATGCAGACAGCATATGCAGTGGCAGTGACCGCCGACGACCCGACCACCGAGGAGGCCTACGGATGGAACTGAGCGCATCGCCAGAGGGAGGAGGCTCCAGCGACGTGTGAGTGGGCCTCAGCGTGCGTCGGCTCCATCGAGCGACACTCTAGTGGCGTCAAGTCTCGCTGTAAGTCATCTGCACGCCGATGTACACAAGTCAGGAGGACACAACAGAGTACAATGAGAGATGCACAAAAACCAGCACTCCCCCATGACTCACAGGTATGGTACTTATGTGCGGGCAGAGACACCGTCAACGACGAAACTCCCCAAGCCAAGCAGAAACGCAAGCAAGGACAGAGAGAGTCACTCACGGACGCATGCCGACTGAACTCACAGCCTTCTTGAACGAGTCGTGCTTCAGTGCCTTGGTGAAGAAGTCAGCCAACTAGCGTGCTGTCTCAACCCACACGATGCCGATGCTGTCGTCATGCAACAACGAACGGACATAGTGATACTCAACATTGATGTGCTTTGTGCGTGTGTGATGCACACCGTCATTGTCGGCAATGGCCATGGCACTCTCATTGTCACAGTGCAACGTAATGGATGTGACGGACTTACGCAACTCGAACAATAGACAACGCAACCACACACTCTCACACGCGCCTGAGCCAAGAGCAACGTACTCAGCCTTAGTAGTGCTGCGTGCAACACATCCCTGCTTGCCACTGTACCAGGACACAGCTATGCTGCCAATCAGAAAGATCCAGCCTGTGCGACTCTTATCGTCCGGACTGCCAGCCTAGTCACTATCGGTGTATCCTACCGCGACAACAGATGGCTGACGGCGGAACATGAGACATCGCCAAGGAGTCGAGACGACATAGCGCAGTACTTGGATTGCGGCCTCTTAGTGGAGGTGACGCGGCTCCTGAGAGAACTGAGCTAGGAGGTTGACGGCGAACGCGATGTCTGGGCGCGTCGTCGTCGCCAGGAACATCAGTGACCCAATGACTGGCAGGTACGTGGTCACAACAACTGGCTCCCCCACAACGGCTGGGTCAGGACTCTTTAGCTTCACCTAGCCATTGGGTGACATGGGTGAGGATGCGCTCGGCAGGAGTGGCAGGTCCTCCGCAAAGCGGGTGGACAGTGTCTGCACATAGGTGGCCTGGTGGATGTCCAGGACGCCCTGGGAGCGATCATGCTCGAGCTCCATGCCCAGGAAGACTCTGGCAGATCCGAGATCCTTCATCTGGTAGGCGGCGTGTAGCAGGTCCTTGACATGCTAGATGGTAGCCGTGTGTGGCGACGCAATGAGAAGATCGGCGACGTAAACCAGAACAGCGGCAAAAGTCTGGCCTCGGGGACTGAAAAATAGTGCGGGGTCAACGGTGTTGTGTTGGAGCCCGCCACGAAGGAGCGTGCTGCTAATTTCCTGGTTCCAGCACCGAGGCGACTGCTTCAGGCCATAAAGAGCCTTGCGCAGTCGCCGGACTCTCCTAGTGCCATCGTTGAGGCCAGGGGGCTGCACCCTTTAGAGCTCCTCACCCTCCAGTGAACCATGGAGAAAAGCGTTGCTCACATCCATCTGATGCAGCTCCCACCCATGCTGGGCGACCAGGCTGAAGAGTGCCCGGCTAGTGGAGAACCAGCCAACTGGGGCAAAGATCTAGTCATAATCGACCCCAGGAATCTGTGCAAACCCCTCGGCTGTAAGGCGGGCCTTGTACTTGTCCAAGGACTCGTCGGGCTTCCACTTGCGCTGAAAGACCCACTTGGCGCCGATGGCCTTCAGTCTTGGAGGAAGGTCGACGAAGTCATACACGTGGTGCTGTCGGATAGCGGCGAGCTCATCGGCGCACGCAGCGTCCTAGTGTGAAGCCTCAGGAGAGGCTCATGCCTCGCGCAAGATGTCTGGGTCCTCCGGGCATGTTGTGGAGCGAACTGAGAGAGCGTGTGCATCTCGAGCCCTAGGTGGGATGCGCGCGAGTGCAGCCACGACAACGCGCCGATGCTCATGATGAAGCATGGCGTAGCCCAATGCGGAGCCCGGATGAAGGTCTGCAGTGATGGCCAAGGTGGTCAAGCCGAGGGCCTTGGTGCCAGGATCCCCACTCACGACCGTGGGAGTGGAGGAGACAGGTGGAGCCACGGGGGGTCGAGGTGCCACGGAGTACGGTGTGACGGTCTGCGCGCTCACCGATGGTCAGGGTCGGAGGCTACCGCGTGGGCCACGCGTGTAGCGTGGCAGGGCAGGCGATGGCACTGAGTCCGCCGGGACAATGGAGGTGGATGGGGTTGCTGGCCCAGAGGGGCCCGCGGATGTAACCGGGGCTGTTGGCCCGACTGGAGCGATTGGAACTGCTGGCCCGGAGGGGCCAGCGGACGCAACTAGGGCTGTCGGTCCGAAAGGACCAACAGACACGACTGGGGCTTATGGCCCGGAGGGACTAGCGGACACGATTGGGGTTGCTGGCTTGGAGGGACTAGCGGACGCGACTGGGGCTGTTGGCTCAGAGGGACCAGCAGACGCCACTGGGGCTGCTGGCCCGGAGGGACCAGCGGACGCGGCTGGGGTTGCCGGCCCGGAGGAACCAATGGACCCGACTTGGGCGGCCAGCCCGGAGGGATCAGCAGACGCGACTGGGGCTGCTGGCCCAGAGGGACCAGCGGATGCGATTGGGGTTGCCGGCCCGAAGGAACCAGTGGACGAGATTGGGGCGACCGGCCCGGAGGGATCAACGGACGCGACTTGGGCTGCTGGCCCGGAGGGACCAGTAGATGCGACTAAGGCTGCCGGCTCGGAGGGACCAGCGGCCGTGCCTGGGACTGCCGGCTCAGAGGGAATAAGGGATGTTTGACTCGGAAGCTTCAGGACGGAGGACGGACTCACCACTCCCCCATGCAACGGGATGGACACGGAAGAGCGGGAGCGAATGAGGTCGCAAGGAAACAGGTCCTCGAAGAAGAGGGCATCCCGGGACTCAACGATGTAATGCCGGGAGGGATCCGAGAAGCGCCAGGCCTTGGACTGACAAGAGACACCGAGGAAGGTGTAGGGACGTCCACAGGGGATGAGCTTGCCGCCCTGCTATGGGGCGGGCAGCCACACAATGGCCACGCAGCCCCAGACGCGAGCCGGGTGGAGGTCACCGCGCTGACCGCACCAATGCTGGTACGGCATGGACTGGCGAGGAAGGGGACCGTGGAGAATCAGGTTCCAGACCCAGGTCCTGTAGGCCATGGCTTCAAAATAGAAGCCATTGGAGAGACCAGACTCGACGCGCATGGTGCGGACGGCGTCGGCCATGGTACGGTTCCACCGTTCGGAGACACCGTTCTGGGCGGGCGTGTAGGGCGCGGACGTCTCATGGCGGATGTCGGGGGAGGCGAGAAAGGTTGTGGCCTCACCCATGTACTCACCACCGCGATCGGAGCAAAAACGGCGAAGAGAGCGGCCGCACTCGCGCTCCGCAAGGACAAGCCAGTCGTGGATGGCGTGGGCGACATCGCTCTTCTGCCAAAGGCAGAAGACCCAGCGGTAGCGAGAATAGTCGTTAGTGAGGGTGAGGATATAGCGACCATGCTCGCCGACGGACTCGGTGGGGAGAGGACCCATAACGTCCGAGTGGACAAGGTTGAGAGGGACGGATGCATGGGAGGAAGACAAGGGGTACGTGGACCGTTGCATCTTCCCCTGAGCGCAGTCAATGCACTCAGTGGGGCACGCGAGGGGGAAAGTCTCCGGGTCAAGGCCCTTGGCCGGGTGGGTGCGGAGCATGTTGTCTACGGTGGCAGAGTGGACGTGGCATAGGCGACGGTGCAAGAGACGAGTGTGCTTACGAGAAAGTGTACTGGTGAAAAACACATGGCCTGTGGCGGCCGACGGGGAGGAGACGGAAGGAGAGGAGGAGAGGTGAGGTACATGCCAGAGGTTGCCACGGGCGGTGGCATGCAGCACAACAAGACCAGACGGACGCTACGACACTGTGCCAACACCACGCGAGTGCACAATGTCCATACTCATGCGGTCAAGAGCAGTGACAGATAGTAGGCTGAGCTCGAGACCAGGGACGAAGAGGACATCGGTCAGAAAGAGGTCACCAAAGGGACCACGGAAACGATCGACGCCAACACCATGGACAGGAAACACCTGGCCAGAGCCTGTCCGGACACCGGAGACATCGCCTACAAGACCGAGCATACTAAATGCCTCACGAGAGGCCGTCATGTGATGCGTGGCCCCAGAGTCGATGATCCAAGTCTCAGCAGGGTCCTGGACGGGGGTCGCTAGATCGCTAACGGTCACATGGCAGGAAGCAAGGGACGCAGACGCGGTGGAAGGAGGCGCGAACCGAAACTGCCAATCATCAAGCCAAGCAACGTCGTCATGGGAAGGGATAGCAGAGACCATGAGAGACGATGAGACAGACGAGGAAATGGGGCACGACCGTAGCTCAGTCTCAGTCATGCAGGGCTAGACAGGAGAGCAAGAAGTGATGCAACTTGCACTTCCCTGGGGAGGAGGGCGAGGCAGGCCAAGCTGGAGCGCAATGAACTGCTCCAGCTGGCGCTCACAGGAAGACGGCCCGCGAGTGTAGATGGAGTGCAGGGTGACAGCGCCGGAGCCCGGGTAGAAGGATGAATGTGTCGGCGTCGACAACTGTGGCGCTGGTGGCGGTGGGCCTGGCAAGGTGACCGAAGTGGTGGAGCTGCTGGACGAGGCCGAGGTGTCAGAGCCGACGATAGCTATGGCGGCAGAGGCGAGATGGTGCGCGCGCTGGCGATGCATGGTGGTGATGACGCGCGCCTCGTCCGTTGGTAGAGGGCACGTGTACCACCCGTGCCCAGGCTGGCCACAGTTGTGGCAGACCGAGCCGCCACCACAGGACTCGGTCGACGGCTGCTGCTGCTGCTGACCCTTGCATTTCTTGTTTCGACGCTTCTTCTTCCTTGACGATGATGAGGTAGATGCAGCACGGGAGGCGACTACCATGGAGGCGATGGCAGGGGCGGCGACGGCAGGGGAGGCGACGGCCTCCGTGTGCTGGAGTCGGGACTCTAGACGAGCTTCCTCAATCCGGAGGAAGAGCTCGTATGCCCAGGGCATGAGGGAGCTCTGGGCCGCCATGGTGGAGAGAACGTGGTGAGGGTAGTGGACAAAGACGTCCGCGTACGCGTCGGTGGCACCTCGCTTGATGGTGAGGAGCGCGGCTAGAGGGGGTGGGGCAGACTTGCCAAGGCGACGAAGTATGTCCTCCGCCCGCTGCAAGTAGGAGGTGACCGTCTCGGTCTCCCCCATGTGCAGGGAGTTGAACTCCCGCAGCAGGTCGCTGGTCTCAGCCTCGCCGGACAGGCGATGGGGACGAGTGAGGATGTGCCACGTGGCTGCAGGGTCTGGGGTGGCGCCAGCGGTGAAGTCGCCTAAGAAGGGCTCGAGGGCAAGGCGGGAAGCCGGAGGGGCGACATGGACTAAAGCACGGACGACACAAACAGCGTCATATAAGTGGTCGGCCAGGGTGGCATTGTACGGCAAGGTGTAGTATACCCACAGGCCCTCACCCTACGCCCAGATCCAAAAGCTGAGCTCCCAGCATCAGAACCGCTCGCCGGCCTGAAGCGGCGGAGGCAGCGTTTCAAAGTCCTTTTGCCTACGGCCGGCACCCAGAGTGGGGCCAAGGACGGAGGTCAGTGTCTGCCGCTGGCGCTGAGTCTGCTGCTGCGCTAGGTAGTGCGTGGCAGTAGAAACAGCTGGGTTGGCGTGCCGTGGAAGGGGAAAGGATGGCGGCGCAATGGGGGCAGTTTGAGAGACCAACGGTTGCAGTGCCACAAGCTGCTGCGTCAAGGTGGTGAGCTCTTGCTGAAGAGGAGCGAGGGGGTCAGGGTTGTCGCCAACGACGCCAGAGGGCATCTGCCGCTGCTGTTGTTACTCCTCCTCCTACTGCTGCTGCTCCTGATATTCTTGCTGCTCCTGCTACTCCTGCTCCTGCTACTCCTGCTGCTGCTGCTGTTGGTGCTGCTGTTGCTGCTCCTACTACTACTACTGCTGCTGCTCCTACTGTCGCTGCTGCTGCTGCTGCTGCTACTACTCCTACTATTGCTACAACCGCTGCAAGAAAGGGGGGGTGGGGGTCCCTCCAACAGAGGAGGACCCCTCCCTACTGGAGCTACCAGCCATGGTGTGATGCCCTTTTGTCTTGTTTGGTTTCTTTTTTTTGTGTGTGGTGTTGACGTCAATACTGACGTCTATTGAGGGCGGTGGAAAAACTGTACACCCTTCGGTTTGCTTCCCCCTTCCCTTGTCCTCTTTTTTTTTTGAGTTGATGACATCGGTAGTGACATCTGCAGTGACGTCAACAGCAGGATGCTGACGTCAACAGTGGAGGTTGTTGGGGCCGCTGCTGCAGCTGCTGTTGCTACTGCCGCTACTGCTGCTATAGCTACTGCTACAGCTGCTGCTGCTACTACTGCTGCTGTTGCTGCTGCTACTGTTGCTAATGCGATTGGTGCTGATGCTACTACTATTGATAATGCTACTATTGCAGCTGCTGTTGCTGCTGTTGCTACGGCTGCTGTTGTTGTTGCTGCTGCTGCTATTGCTGCGGTTGTAGTTGCAGCAGCAACTGTTGCTGCTACGGGCTGCTGCGGCTATTGTGGCGGCTGCAATAGCAAAGGCAGCTGCTATAGCTGCGGCGGCAAAGCGTGTGGGGTGGGGGATTTTTTTCTTGTGTTTTTTTCTCTTTTCTCGTGTGTCACAACGGGCAGCCGCCCGCTGCTAGCTGCGAGCAGCGGGCTGCTGCTCGCTGGCAGCAGCGGGCTGCTGCTCGCTGCTCGCTGCTCGCTTGTTGCGGGCAGCGAGCAGCAGCAGGAGCAGCCACTACAGGCACCTGCTCGCTGCAAGCGCTGCTGCAGCTGGCTGCTGTTGCGGCTCGCTACTGCGGCTACTGCAGCCTGCTGCGGCTGCTGCAGCCTGCTGCGGCTCCTGTAGCCTGCTGTTGCTGCTACACGCTGCTGCAGCTGTTACTTGCTGCCACTGCTACTCGCTGTTGTTGCAGGCTGCTGCTGCTGCGAGCTGCTGCTGCGGGCTACTGCTACTGCGGGCTGCTGCTGCTGCGAGTTGCTACTGCTGCAGGCTGCTACAAGCTACTGCTGCTGCTATTGCATGTAAGTGCTGCTGGCTGCTGCTGCCACTACTCGTTCCCGTTGCCTATGGCTGCCGCTGTAGCAAAGTGCTATTGCTGTGTGCTGGTGCCAATCACTGCACTTGGGTGACGTTGCAGCGTGCGTCGTCGCCCGTAGATGTTGGACGCGGCCTGCCGCTCACCTCCTCGCGTCACGTGTGGGGGTCAGTGCTGCCAAAATATTTCGGCAGCATTTCCCCTGGCCCAGTGGCCGTGGGAAAAAATCTTACGCCGCCACCAGGCGGGTCAATGCTGCTGGAAAAAGTCCGGCAACATTTCCCCTTGCAGTGGCGCGTATGGGGGTCCGCCGGCATTGTCTGGCACCTGTACGCCAGTCTTATGCTGCTGCTGCTACGCTTTGGCTCTGATACCAAGCTAGAAAACCTAGGCAGGAGGTTGGGGCAGCATGCGTTGTTGATGCAGCGTGCGGGCTTCCACGCTCGTTGCTTAAGTCTGCTGCCCCCTCAGTCTGCTGCTCTAGAGTCTAAGTCTGGAAGCTGTGGGTTTGTTACTCAGAAACGTGCGCGCCAATGTTAGCGCTAGAAAGCAGCTGAAAAATGAAAGTGACTGATTAGGAATGAAGAATGAGCAACAATGGGAGATTCCTCCTAGTTCTAGCTCCCCCCCACTAGTGTAGAACTTGTTACTCAGCTAAACAACAGATCAGAAAACAGTCTAGGACCTATTTTCTGGCAGGCAGGGTTTTCTCGGTGAGCCCTGCCAGACGCCCAACAGCCCAAAATCCGGGCGTCGTCCGTTTTGCCTGAAAACTGGACCATACCATAATACCGCCGCTGCAAATGCAGTCATGTGGTTAGAATCAGCTAGAAAAAGAGCAGTAAAGAGTTATGGCTGCCCGGACCCAGGCAGTGCCTACGACAGTCAACGATGCCAAACAGGGCCATACAGCAGGAGACATGGACCCTAGGCACCGCATGATGCTGCAGATGCAATGCCTCAGCCAGACAAAGCGCTAGGTGCATGCAGAGAGAATCTGCAGTGGCAGTGACCGCCGGCGGCCCGACCACTGAGGAGGCCTGCCGATGGAGTTGAGCGCATCGCCAGAGGGAGGAGGCTCCAGCGACGGGTGAGTGGGCCTCAGCGTGCATCGGTTCCATTAAGCGACACTCCAGCGGTGTCAAGTCTCGCCGTCAGTCATTTGCACGCCGATGTACACAAGCTGGGAGGACACAATAGATTACAATGAGAGATGCACGAAAACCAACACCCCGCCCTCTGTGGATATTCCCCAACCTCCCAACAGCTTTGACCACTCTCGCGAACCTACAAACAAGTGTCACAACCTTTAAATCGACTTCTCGAGACGAATTTGGATTTATAAAGATTCCTGTCACATCTTCACCATTTATTCTCGAAGACCCCCGACTTCTCGGGCGACCTTCTCAAATCCGACCACTCATGACGCGAGACCGCACGCGTCGCTCGACAATCCACCCAACAGCCCTGACTATGCTTCATTCGTAAGTCGTCACTTGTACACATATGTTAGATCATTTCGACACTTGTCATTGAAGTAAACTTACCAATAATTATTGATTTCTCAAGTGTCCCACATTCTGAATCGTGTTTTGCCTCGCAACTTATACATGTTCACCATCTACACTCTGTTTGGTGTAACACTTGGTATCAGAGCGCAACAATGTTGGAGAGGCATCCGACTACTTAACTCATCTAGGGGACAACCTCGCACAAGCCGTCAGCGTATCTCGCACGTCAAGACTTCGTAGACTTTGCGATCACGACATGAGGCGAGCGAGCCCAACATACGACCAGCAGCAGGTCTTCGGCGATGACTTTGGCAATGTAGGGGAAGAACGTGATAATGCACACGAAGCCTGAAGCGACAAGGAACACTGGCCTGGCAGGATTTTTGGCATGTAGGACAACCCCTACAACTTCAGCAACCAATCAGGTCACGTACCAAACGGCGATAAACGAGCCGCCCCTACCAATAGCCTTGACGACGATAGCAGGGACGACAAGTGGCACGGGACGACAGGCGCGGATCAATGAGGAACTGGCGAACAACATCTTTGAACTTGAGAGAATCGACAATCACCTGCAACAACTCAATGTCACGATGGAGGCTCTTCGCAACACAAGCGCACGTGAAGCTGTGCTCGTCGAGAGAAATTACCAACTCTCGAGCAAGCCAAAACACCCTTGGTTCGGTTTGTAAACCTAGCATACGAACCATGTCATTGCTTACGAAGCTACGTCAAGCTCCTCCATCCATTAGTGTCGATACCGTTCTACGACTCTTGGCTGAACTCTTAGCGGTGTCGTTGGTTGGTCGTCCTTGCACCCCTTGTCGAACTTTGCGATTTCAGAAACCCTTTGTGGCAATGCAGCCATTCAAATGGGCGATCGTTTGACATTGATCACTCTGTGCGGACAAGTATTGCGCCTTTCACTCTCGCCCTTTGTCATTTCCCGACTCGTCTTTCTGCGACTTTCCCCCCTTCTTGGTCCTCTACCTGCTATGATAGTTGCGAGCGAAGTGCCCCAATTTTCCGTGGCTATAGCAGGTGCGTACATCTCTATGGTTGATGGCGCCCACCTCCATTGGAGTTGAGGAGTCCGCTGACTGGCTTTTTCCATTTCCACGATAGTTTAGGTTGGGAGGTCGCTAACCGTAGGATTCTTGGATCCGAGCGTTGTAGTCGACGCTGTGGATCCATTTTGCTTCTGCGTTCATTGGCGACAAGTCATTCTGGATACAGAAAATGGTAATATCTCACCGGATATCTCGCTTCAGGCCGTTATTATAGCAAAAGTAGAGTTTGTTGGGGGCCATGTCTGCACCAGTGATGATCTCGCGCAATCTCCGTGTATACTCTGCCACGTTTAACTGTTGACGAAGGCGCTGGAGTTTGTACCGTACGTCAGACCTTTTGTTCAGCCGTCTGAATTGTGCAAGCATTGTGCGCGAGAATTGGTTCCAGTCGGTTGGTGGCGTCAGCGCATCTTGCCACTACGAGTTGATCTGCTCCAAGGGTAGAAGGCCTATGGTTGGTGATATGAAACGGGCGTCGTTTGCCGTTGATAATGCTCCGCCGGTCTCCTGCTATCGTTGAATGGACTTTAGATTAGACGGCCAACTTAGCGCCGTGCCACGCAAAAGCGCAGCCGCACGACCAATCTTTTCTCGTTTGTCGTTTACCCCAGCAGCAATGAAGTGCACCTCCAAACTCGTCAGCCACGTTCAAACGGTTGGTCCTTTTGAGTTTGCCGGTTCGAACAACTTTGGTAGGGCCAGACGGATTTTGGGTTTGCGTGAGAGATGGGAATTTCTCTCGACAAGCACCACTTCACTTGTGCTTGCATTTCAAAGGGTCTCCATCGTGACATTGAGCTTTCAGAGAAGATGGGTATTGATCCCTTCAAGCGCAAAGATTCGGTGAACTAGTTCCTCGTTGATCCGCGCTTGTCGTCCAGTGCCACTTGTCATTCCTGCTGTCATCGTTGAGGCTATTAGTAGGGACGACTGGTTTACCGCCGTTGGGTCCAGGTCTAGGTTGGTCATCAGAGCCGTATAGGTTGATCCAGCTGCCGCATAGCCTGCGACGCAAGCATTCACTGCCGCTTCAAGCTTCGCGTGTATAGGCATGTTCTGCTCCTCCATCGCCAAAGTCATCTCCAAACATCTGTCAATGGTCGTCGGTTGCGCTCGTTTGCCGAACGTTGTAGTCGCAAAGTCTGCAAATTCTTGACATGCAAGATGCGCTGAAGGCTTGTACGAGGTAGTCCCCCAGATGAGTGAAGTAGTCGGATGCCTCTCCAGCACCGTTACGCTCTGGTACCAAGTGTTATGCTGAACGGTGCGTAGATGGTGAATAGGTAGAAGTTGTTAAGAACAACACAGTTTAAAACTCGGGACACTAAAGCAAGTTATAACTACTAGTAATTTTACTTGATGACAAGTGTTGAAATGATCGAACACATACATACAAGTGTCGAGTTATGAATGAGACATAGTCAGGTTTGTAGGGTCGATTGTCGAGCGACGCGTGCGGAGTCGCATCGTAAGTGGTCGGATTTGAGAAGGTCCACCGAGAAATCGAGGGGCTTTGAGAATCAACGATGAAGATGCGAGATGCATCTTTAAAAATCCAGATTCGTCTAGGTGCGTCAAGAAGTCAACTGAAAGATTGTGATACCTCTGTCGTAGTTTTGTGAGAGTGGTCGAAGTTGTTAGAAGGTTCAGGAACATTCATTAGAGGTGAGGGCAGTTGGCCGGTTTGCCCTTGACTGTCGGAGTGAAGTTCAAGTTCCCGCAACGCGGTGGGCTATTTGTGTAGCAACAAAAGTACCCACTCGAAAAGATTAGGGGCTCGTGTACGTCTGGTACGTAACTCTTGTCGCCCCCGCCAACATAGCATGACTACATTGAAAGAGGAACCCATTCCTGGCTCGCTTTGCAAAAACAACATGGCAGATGAAAATTCCAAGATACAACACATTGAAGATCCTCTAACCTCTCTCAGTGACATTATCATTGTTGTCATCCATTGGTCCATTGCCTCGCCACCTCTTTCAACTGTCTACTGCACGAGCACCCCCTATCAGCCTATAGCTGGTATCGCCAACTACCCCCACATTTATTTCCACGATATGTTTAAGAGCTCAACCGCCAAAACATTTGTTGAACTCACATTTGTTATGTTGAACAAGTAACCAAGGACCAATGTGCAGTCCGCTCACATTTGTGCACTACCCAATGGCAAAGGATTAGGAGCGCGAGCTCGTACCGGTCGTCCTATGCTCATGGGCTGTTGCGCCTAGTGTGTCTCGCTAGATGCTACCACTCTGCTGCAACCTATTCTGATCTCAATGCAATAGCTAACTTGCAATTCCATGTTGAAAGGTAATGGTTTGCAATGCCCATGATTGAATCAGTGGAGCCCGTGCGACACATGAAAAGTTACTGTCGATGTCTATTGCCTCTTCACTACTACTGCTTGTTCGACACACGGACATGGCTACCAATGGCGAAATGAACAAGGTCTTGAATGGACCGCGGCAATGGGACCAAGTCATTGCATGGGGCGGACAAGAAGCATTGGATACATCACCCATGTTGCATCCGGGTGAAGCCAGAGCTCCATGGGCTACCATAAAGGCAGAATTCAATGATTGAGTTACACAGAATGGTATGCCGTCATAGACGTCGACAGCTCCTAAACCACAGACCATCGTGGGGATTCTGTGCACGTGCATGCCCTCTATGTGTCCACCAAAAACCCCCGATCTCTGGGACTGTTGGCTCTAAGCAGAGCCTTCTAGCCCTTAGTGTAAAAAGGAATGGGTATGTGTTCTATTTAGGGCATGATAACCCTTCTACCCAATGAGCGAGGCAGTTAGTGATGCCTTAACCAGAGAACAAATTGAATTGATGCCCTGCCCAGTCAATTAAGAAATAGGACTCCCCTCCCCACTCGCTTCACCATGCTTGATCAGCAGCATGCGCCGTTGATGGAGCAAAGTGAGGTGGGGCAGAGCCACCCCCTTTGCGATTCTTGCTCCCACGTAAGAATCACAATCGAGGGATGACCTCTTTGTTTTTTTTTTTTGGACACGCAACCCCCCTGGTTTGATTTCTGGTTTTCTATGTTTTGGGCGGGCTCCTGCTCGGCCCTGCGGTAGTGGGGCCCAGCAGGTTCCCTTTCAACGCATGGGGATTCTTGGACCCCCCATGCAAACCAAGCGCAACCCCCTCCCTTTGGAACATTCACAAACCTCTTAAATGAGGAGTTTGTGACTTTTCAAAGAAATTATTGACGCTAGCATGTCAAAGTTGCATCGCATGCTGTGTTTTCTCGCCGTTTATGTCAATATTCTCAGGTAAACTGGGTATAGGGGTTTTATTCTTTTGAACGCGGGTAAGGTAGTTTTATTCTTCCGAACGCTGGGTAGGGCATACACACAATAAAATTTTCTGGGTAATCCATACATGTACCCTTCTATTGATTTGTCAACCAAATGAAGATGTATCCACAATGCCCCATCTCCCTTTTTGTATTCTGCTAAACACCAAATTATGCTCGTATGTCATTCACCATACGAACATCCATGATCTCATTGTCTATAATGGCAAGTAAATTCATGTAGAACATAGTTTGAATTTTACACCATGCACCTTAAGACCCTAGTTACGTGTTTCAATTGGTCAAATGTTCAAAAGATGTTCGATATGACTTACATCAGTACTTAGAGATATGTTCAGCAACATGTTGTGCACCATTGATGCAATTAGATTGGAAAATGCCATGTGTTAACATTACATGATGCTCTTTGCCATTGTTGATGAAAAAATTGTGCGTGGAGATGATTATAAATTCATAACACATTAATGAATAATGTTCAATTATTGAAGTGAAAAAAAGTACACAGACATGTAGAAGTTAAAAACATCATAGAAGTCATGTGGAAAACATCATTGAATGCATCCAGTCCAGTAAAAAAAAGGTGCTAGGCCACATGAACTAATCCACACTTGAATTTACATGGGTCAGCCGTGAACAAAGCATATGATCTCACAAGCAGGACACTCTTCCCCTTTACTAAACTCCTGACATGCATCATGGACCTCTTATTCAAATAGGGATGCACACATGCCAATTCATGGGTTGGTCACTTGAAATCTGGCTCTTTCTCCGTCTATCTCCCCTAGGTTGAGGTTGACCATCTTGTAACTGATCACATCCCCATTCGTCTTCACCACCACACATGTCATGGGCCGCATGTGATCAGACACGCTGCCGGTGCACTCTAATCCTTGGTCTCCGCCTGACCACGGTCTTCTCCAGCACATGGATCTGCCTCACCTGCACTTAAGTCACAAGCAAATGAAACAAATTTTCAAAACTGGCTAGTACACTCAGACTTAGCAATGGACATGCCAATACCAGAGGTGATAAGCATTGCCTAAAGTCAGGCACAATGTCCTCTGCGCATGGGCTAGCATCACACATGCTCCTCGTCCTTGGAAGAGCCCGAGGAGGAGGAGCTGTTTGCAGTCTCCTAGTCCTCAAAGTCGGATGTCACGTAATCGGAGGCCTCGCCCTTCTCTCACCAGTCACAAGAGGATTAACCATTGTCTGTAGTGTTTTATGCTGCTGTCTTGGGAGTCCTAGTATCTTCAACCTGGGAGGAGAACACGGGTTTTGCTACATCACCTGGTGCAACAGTTAGTGGTTTAACTGCATTACCTGTTATTGTAGTTCCTGCTACTATATCACTTAATGCAACAGTTCTTAATGTTGCTGCTGCTACCAATTCATGCCTGTCTGTCACGAGCTCAAAATCATGCACAACACCTGAGCCTGGTGCTGCACCACGTCCTTCTGTTGGAGTTCTGTAGCCACAACCACCATCACCGCGTACCCCTTGTCCTGAAGCAAGAAATCTCGCACAAGCTGATGCAATGTTGGCTGGTGACAGGGCTGGAGGATTTGTGCACCGCTTTGACAGATTTCTAGCCAGCACGTAGTGCATGTATATACGCTCTCTCTTGCCACGCTCATAGTGGTCCTTGGGCTTGGACCTCAGCACCCTGCTTCTTGCTTGGCGGGCCCCACCATTTCTCAGGATACTGTAGCTCATGCTGATGAACTCCCGGCATGCGGTGGTGGTACGTCCTCTTCCATGCCATCTGCATGAGGTGTATGTCCACAAAACGGCTGGACTTGTTGACTGCCTCCAATCTACATCGTTTGCTCTTCAACGCACTCTGGAGAGCGTGGGGTCATGCACTCCAGGACATTGACATGACAGTTGTAGTCATGTTCCTTCCACTTCGTGAAGAGGAACAAGGTGGGGAAACCAATACCTAGGGATGGTTGTCTTCGTCCTCGTCTGAATGGTCATCTGGTGAGGCATAGAAAATGGCGTCCATCGTGGCCAAAAGTGGTCATAAGAAAGCAATCCATGCATCGTAACATGCATCCTATCCACCGTACCGACTTGGCAAACACACCCGCTTTCAATGCGAGGACGAGAGCCATCCTGCAGGCATTGTCGAGCTGCGATGAGCAGGTGACATTAACAGGACATTACGAATGTCATGAGCAAGCATGAACAATGGCTCAACGGTCACAACCCCGACAAACGACAATAGTGAACGTCCACATTGCATGGTGGTTGGCTGACATTCCATTATGACAACCGACGCTAACCATGCAAGGGGATAAANCCACCGTACCGACTTGGCAAACACACCCGCTTTCAATGCGAGGACGAGAGCCATCCTGCAGGCATTGTCGAGCTGCGATGAGCAGGTGACATTAACAGGACATTACGAATGTCATGAGCAAGCATGAACAATGGCTCAACGGTCACAACCCCGACAAACGACAATAGTGAACGTCCACATTGCATGGTGGTTGGCTGACATTCCATTATGACAACCGACGCTAACCATGCAAGGGGATAAACCACATTAGGAAGAAATGAAAAAAAAGAAGCATTAAGCCTTCCATGCACCTGGAACCTGAACACTGACGAGGAGAGGCACATCACCTTTGAGTGAGCAACGTTGACAACATATTGCCTGTTCTCAAGATACCCACCAGTGGGGTCGTTTCCATGTGGACGAAAAGCTACAACGTCCACCTCGCAACCTATTGCATGAGTGAGATATGCGATGATTAGACTTGGTTTGGATCATGTCGACGTAAACGTACCATAGCACTGGTTCGTATTTGGTAATGAGGTAGCTTTCGTGACAGGTACCGCATGAGTATGATGTCATCTTCACCTCGGTCGTCTGAATTCAAAACCTACTACTCAAAAGACCAAATAAAGTAGGGGTCAATCATCCGTTTCTACAAATATATGTTCTGTCAAGGTATGGTTAATCGGGGGCTTTTTGTACACTGTCTGGTGAGTGTACAAACATGTACCATCCAGTATAAAGGACACATAAAGGTTCCGGTTGGGGTAGGAAGGGGGGAGGGTTGTGTAAGTCGTTAGTGTATGAGGGAGTGTACGGGGGTATGGCAGTCAGATGTACAATAGCATACAATGTATCGTGTATTGGTGGTGAAGACGTGTTTGTGGGTGGGGGGGTGGAGGGGGGTTGTGTAAATGGTGAGTGTATGAGGGAGTGTATGGGGGTATGTCAGTCATGAGTACACAAGTGTACAATGTATAGTGTGTTGGTGGTGAAGTGGTGTTTTTGGGTTGGGAGGGGAAGAAAGGGGGCTGTGTAAGTGGTGAATGTATGAGGGAGTGTATGGGGGTATGTCAGTCATGAGTACACAAGTGTACAATGTATAGTGTGTTGGTGGTGAAGTGGTGTTTTTGGGTTGGGAGGGGAAGAAAGGGGGCTGTGTAAGTGGTGAATGTATGAGGGAGTGTATGGGAGTATGTTAGTCAAGTGTACACAAGTGTACATTGTATAGTGTATTGGTGGTGAAGTGGTGTTTGCTCGTGGGGAGGGGGATTGTGTATGAAAGAACTCTTTTTTGCACTCTTCTGTCGATGTATGTAATCTGATGAAGTCAATGGAAATCGTAACGAGAAGAAATTGATCTCAAACGGACTTTTAGAGTGAAATGTATGTTCTAGGTCTCTTAAGAATCATAATTGTGGCATGTATTATATCTCATTCTTGGTTTATTTCGTACGGGAATGATCTGTTTACTAATATTGTTTTTAGGGTTGGTTTCCACCTTTTACTAGCTTTGATCCTGTACATTGATCAACACCCCCCGCCCTCTCTGGACAAACATGAAAATCTGCTTGTAACCCATGCCCGCACGACCCGCTGACGTGGTCAACGTCATTGCGTTGTGGGATCGGATCCCCCCTCCCCCCAACTTTGTGTGGCGAGTGTACGCAGGCGTGCATATGGAAGTCATCATGTTCTGTACACTAGTGTACAAGCAATTCATGGATCGACATTGCTTCCGCAAAGTCTCTATTCACATCTGTCGGATCTGAAATTGAGTCTCCCCCCCCGGAACACCATAATTGTACATGGCGAGTCTACGAGGGGGTGTAGGTGGAAGACATCACAAAACATGCACTAATGTGCAAGACATCACTTCCACAAAATGTCTACCAACACTAAACACTAGTGTCTATTTTCTCGACCCCCCCACATACACTGTCCCATACATTGTCCTTGTACAATTTTGAGGTTTGGGGGGGAGGGGGAGGGGGCTCTCTCGACTTCTGTTGGAATTGACATCTGCCCCCTCTCCCAAACTTTGAAGGTTTGGGTGGCAAGTGTACGAGGGGGTGTATGTGAGCGACGTCACAAAATGTACACCTGTGTATACGCATTTTGTAAGACGACTTTGTTTCTATGAAATTTCCTGCAACTTTGTACACTTGTGTAGAAAAGGTAAAGCCCCCTTTGTACACTCTCTCATACACTGAGCATGTACAATACTAGCATCCAGGGGGGATAGGGGAACCGTTGTCCTCCCCCCTCCAAGTGAGCATTGTATGTGGACAGTGTACGAGGGAGTGTATGTGAGCAACTTCACAAAATGTACACTAGTGTAAGTTCACTTTCTACACCTACATTGTTTTTATGGAGTGTCTCGTGACTTACCGCACTAGTGTATATTTAGACAACCCCCCCTCATACATTGTCCCGTATACTGCTCTCAGACGCTTTGAGACTTTGAGGGGGAGGCGACGGAGGGGCTATCAACCTGCCATAAAAATGGACATCCGCTACACCCCCCTCCCAAACCTTGAACGTCCATATGACGAGTGTAGGAGGGGGTGTATCTGATAGGCATCATGAAATGTACACTAGTGTACAGTTTGTGGTGTCAATCAAACCCAAGAATCAATGAAATCAATGAATCCAAACACTTCTTATTCGTGAATCGACAATCCAAGATGGTCATGTTTCTAATTTTTGGCGGATAGCAACCAATGAAGATGAAGATGAGAAATGTTGAGGGTTTGCGATCATGTGGCCTCAAACTTCTCAAGCATGCTCATCAACTAATGGTGTTGAAGCATGTAGTATGAGAAAAAAATTAATTGTCCCTCGATCGACAGTCAAGCTGGTGCTCAAGTCGCACTTGAGCGTCAACTTGACTGTCGCACAAGCGACCGCCTGCCGAGTTGCCACTCGAGCGATAACTTGACTGTTGCACGCGTGGCAGTGACTTCTGCATGAGCGAAAGTCAAGCCAACTATCGAATGACTCCTATATCCATAAGACGAAGTGTCGTAATGACATTCACAGTTTGGATACCAATGTACGTCTAGACACGTACATCCAACATAACCCGGACTAAGTTATCGCACAATATGTATCAAGCCTCTCTTTGACGTCGAACATTCTAGTTGGACTTGTTAACAATGTAAAGATCAGAAAGTTCCATGAAGGTGCAATATTCCATCTTGTCACCGGGTAGAAGCTGCCTAGAAAATGCATCGTTTGACAAGTCCACATTGACTTATGTGCATTCTTCACATCACTTGAGGAGTGTGTCCTTCCTCGAAGGTACCTTTGTGTATGTTACCTTATGTACACCAAACAATGAGTGTACATTTCAAGGGTGATTGTTCATGAACGAGTCTTTCCAAAGTCGTACTTCGTGCCAAGTGACCTCAACGGAACATGAGTCGGGGTTCATTACGTGGGTTTGTAGAAACAACCTCTGAGAACACGAAAACATAGAAAAATGATCCTTCTTGTATGCACTGTTTTGAAATAATCCCTCCTCGACCAGTTTGACACGTTTTTTTTGTAATAGTGGATGTCGTACGCACCATCTGATGCGCTCCGAGAAAAGTGGGTAAAGTAAGAGTATTTTATGTGAAGTGATTACCGTGTTCCCTTTGTGCAAAAATGGCCTGGAGAAAATTGGGGGTCCCAAGAGTGGGTAAAGCAAACTAGGCCGCAAAAAAAGCCTCCCAATCTTATGACCTAAAAAAGCAAAGGGTCTCATCCTTGGCCTCGCAAGATCGAAGCCTTGGAGGAGACATTACAAGGTGGTGGTCATCGATCGGTCTCCTCAGCTGGATGAGGGGCCAAGGTGGCCTTTGAGACAGAGCCTATCACGTCGGAAGCAAGCAAGGCCCTGGCAATAGTGGATTGTGGTAAGCAAGGGGCAAGCCCTAGTTGTTACATCCTAGACGTACACAAATCCCTGAACTCCAGGAGTGAGCATTTTTTTCCTTATATCTATTGCCCAATGCACGTCGACCTTGGGATTTTCATGCCATTTGGCTGAGGGAATTTCTGTCACCCGTCCTGACCTTTGGTGTTTCATTCCCGAAGGTTCTCACAACTTCGACCACCTTCTAGAATGGTCCACAAAAGTGAAACAAACAGTATCGATGTGTTGATGCAGTTTTGTCGACTTCTCGATGGTACTAGTCTTTTACAAGATTGCGCCTCGCTATTCTTGAAACCCCCAAACTTCTTGGTGAAGTTTCTCAAAGTGACCGCCCACGGTGAGACCTCACACGTGTCGCTCAACTCGAGCACCGGTAACGCAACATGTGTCTCATTCTGATTCTCGCCGTTATATATATGCACTCGACTTGTATTCTAATTCCTTTAATCGTCCTTTTCTCTACACCTCATCCCCATAAACAACCACCGTTCTGCTCGGTGTAACACTTGGTGTTAGAGCAAAGTAGCACTGGAGGGACAGTCGCCATATTAACTACAAGGTGACAACCTCACACGAGAATTCTGTGCATCTCTAGTGTTTAGAAGTTTGCATACCTTGCGGCGACAATGATAAACAGAGCGAGCGTACCCGAAAATGAGCAGTAGCAATCAGCAAAAACTCCGGTGATGGAGGATCAGCAGCTTGCAAACAACGATGCTGTTCAGGAAAACCTAATAGCAGCAGCGACTTTCGCATTGAATGGCACTGCACCGACGACCCCCATGGCCAATCTGGTGATGGATCCCTTGATCCTGGTGAACCATCCGCCACCGCCGTTGCCTGCCGTGAAGACACCTGGCATGATGGAGGCACTGGCCAATAAGCTCGCATCAATAAAGACATCGACCAGAAGGTAGAAGGACTCAAAAGCCCGACTCCTTAACTCCACCGGAAAACTGGAATGACTTCACGTGCGCCACACTCTGCTGCTTTGAAAAGATGATTGAGAAGTTTGCTGCACGGTACAAGCTTAAATGCCTACATTGGCAGTTCAACATGGCAGAGTACACATGGCGTTTCACAAGATAATCAGCGCCAGCGGCCTCGCCCTCAAGAGCTATGCTTCTACTACAAAAATGTCTTCAAGCTAGATATCCAGAGAGGAATAATCATGTTTTGTACCCAATACGACCTTCCACGAATGATTGTAGCAGCCAACCGCATTGACAACGCCAACTATAATGCTTAGGCGTAGGTTTTCAACAACTAGGAATCCCAAAGCCACAATCCTTATCGTAGCGGAGGAAGTTCCTAGTCAACAGAAACCTCTTCTCCAGTGCAGATTGATGTTGTCAATCAACGCAATCAACAGCTTTGTTGGACTTGCAAGAAGTCGGGGCACATCTTGCGCGATGGTTGAAAACGGTAGTAGTAGGTAGAAAAGGGGGAAAGAAATAGCAAAGAATCGAGGAGTCGAGAAACGGCAACGGGAAGGAGTAGGCAGTGGAACTCTTGTCTGGTCCGAAATATGTTCACCGTCAGGTCGCCCATGTGAGCGGCTAATGTTGTTGCACATGAGGGTTCTTGAGATCACAAAGTTTGACAAGGGGTTAGCGGATGACCAATGGGCAATACTACTACGGGTACGACAGAGGGATTGTAAAATTTGCATGATGATGCCGGCACTACTTGATCGAGGAGCTTCTTATAGCTTTGTAAGTAATATCAAGGTTTGGAAGTTGGGTTTTCAGACCAAACCAGGAGTGTTTGAAGGAAAACCTGTCTATGGACAATTACAAATCCGTCGCCTGCGGAAAACAACTTGACTGTAAATCGGAGATGTGCACGACAACTATCGGATGAGCGACCATGAGCTGAACGAGGTCAAGAAATCTGGATGAAACGCTCGATCTATGGTTCATCGGCCATTAAGGGTGGGAGCTTGCTCTAAGGAGATGGGAAGCCATAAGGGCTTATCTAGTGCATGGCTGAGTCGTTCCAGTCACTGAAATCATGTGCCACAAGATACTCAAAGAGCCCTTTGCGACTACTATCTACGCAATTGAGCAAAAGGTAGGATGAGAGATCGTGCAGGGTGACCACAAGGAAGTTGGGGGTAGAGGGCACAGTGCGGATGGCTCACCTCACATCCCTGCATGGAGCGTATGCAGGAGCATGAGCTGGAGCAAAGCACTCGCCGAGGCAATTCCAAGTTCTTGACCACGGTCGAGAGGGAAAAACCACAGCACGAATGTGTAGGGCTCCCCTTGCCACATGTGCAGTTTACAGGCACGTGCTTGTGCAAAGTAGAATTTGATGTGTTCCCTTGCATGCCCGTGCATTATTATAAGAAGGCAGTTCAGGAAGGCTCCTTCTGTTTCATTGGTCATGGTGAGGTGAAGAATTCACTGGCCGGAGTGCTCATGTTGGCAGGCATTGGACGGGTGTGGTTGGAGGATAGGAAAACTTGTGGCCCGTTAGAGAGGAATAAGGTGCCATACATGAATTTTGCAGAAGCCACGGAACTGAAGCCACAGGCTGAAGATGAGGTAAATGTCGATTCCTAGAGCAAGGCCGACATAACAAAATCCAAACAGAAATGTGGTCCTTGAACGTGTTTCAAACGCAAAGGAGATGAAGTACATAGCAAGCCACACGAGAAGGCAGATTACGGAGTTTCACAGTTATGCCAAGAAAGGTTGGCAGCTACGGAAATGACATCCACAAGCTCTTCCAACAATGCAGATTTGTACCCACTTCTTGTCTTCTAGCTAGGGATGAAGAAGCCAATCAAACACGTCTCCAAGAGCACACTAGTCGGATTCTGAGTATGGAACTACATTTTCGTCACTCTTGGATGATAATGAAGAGATTATCCATTTGTGTGATCCAGTTATCCCTATCAGACTAGGCAAAGGAAGGAAAAGAATGTAAGATGCTCCATGGGGCCAAGGGGACATGGAGGAAAATGGGAATGTCAAAAGATTGCCATCAGATGGACAGCCGATGTACCAGGGAGACATCATGGACATGGAAAGTGGGGGATCTAGAAATTGACAGCTTTGATACAGAGGAGGAAAAAGGGTGTAAGGAGAAATAAGACAAAAATAATGGGAAAGGACGTGTGTGCTACACATGCCTCACAACTGGGCACACCGGCACGCACATGTAGGATCATCCTCAAAGGTACATACTTGGCCACATGTTCACACACAGACACATACATACATACATACATACATACATACATACATACATACATACATACATACATACATACATACATACATACATACATACATACATACATACATACATACATACATACACACA
>SZWC01010419.1:49222-100039 GCA_023375785.1 Penium margaritaceum | reverse complement strand
GAGAGAGAGAGAGAGAGAGAGAGAGAGAGAGAGAGAGAGAGAGAGAGAGAGAGAGAGAGAGGGGACTTGAACGTTAGAGGCGTTCACACTTGTGGGCCCATAACCCTTTCTCAGGAGGAATCCGCGTGGTGCGGTCCCGATGTTGGTCTGATAGACTTTATTGTTTCACGTCTTCTTTTATTTTTATTTTTTTCAAATCTGAGAATGAGCGTGAGCTTTTCTGATCGCCTCACGCTATGTGAGCAGGATTTTTTGGTAATCATGTTGGCATTTTTAAGAGATGATCTCTGATTGGTGTTGTATGCAATGAGATCCAAGTGGGAGAGTGAGAAATGGCTATTACAAACTAGACCCACTTGACTCTACATAGCTAAACCCAAGGACACACCAAACTGACCACCACGTATCCTGCATGCCTGGACGACGAAACACGTCAATGGCCATCGGTGCATGAACAATGTATTGCATCTAGTGTGGACTAAACCGACACCCATTCAAACCATGACGACATGGTTGGTTCCTCAAAAGGGTCCCTTCTAGAACCGTAGGGTGGCTATGGCCAGTGAGGAATCCCAATGTACCCCAACACCACATGCTAGGGACTCTTTACAGGTCACTAAAACTTGACGACATCCATTGTTGTGGATGTCAATGAATAACGTGGTTCACAAGTGGGATGCATCTGTGCATGGATCGAGTCACCAAAGATAGGTTGGGTCATCAAATATGTCAATTGGTTGATGTCAAAAGTTGCTAATCATGTTGGCATTGGCAAGAGATGATCTCTGGTTGATGTTGTATGCAATGATGTGCAAGTAGGAGTGAGTGAGAAATGGCTATCACAAACTATGCTCAATTTACTCTACGTAGCTAGACCCAACAACACACCAAATAGACCACGACGTATCCTGCATGCCTAGACGATGAAACACTTCAACAGCTATCAGTGCTTCAATAATACAGTGCATCTAGTGTGGACTGAACCAGCACCCACTCAAATCACGATGACGTGGATGGTTCATGAAAGGGGTCCCTTTTGGAACTGTGGGGTGGCTATGGCCAGAGAGGATTCCCAGTGTACCCCAACACCACATGCTAGGGACTCTATAGAGGTCACTGGAACTTGACGACATCTATTCTTATGGATGTCAACGACAAAATTGGTTTATGGGTAGGATGCATTTTTGCATAGATCGAGTCGCCAAAGATAGGTTGGGTCACCAAATCTGTCAACTGGCTCATGTCAAAAGTGTCAGGAGGAATCCGCGTGGTGCAGTCCCGACGTTGGTCTGATAGACTTTATTGGTTCACATCTTCTGTTTTTTTGGCGAATCTGAGAATGAGCGTGAGCTTTTCTGGTCGCCTCACGCTATGTGAGCAAGCAGTTAGAGATAGTCACTTTTTTGAAGGGAATAACGTGATTTTGCATTAGTTTCTGAGCATGGACGTGACCACAATGTTTATACGGCTAGTCATGAGCTTTCCAACGCACCAAACCGTGCACGATTCGACCAAGCGTAGCCCAAGTTACGCTTGCTAAAGCACAGGTCTCACCCACCACAGAAGCTTGATACCGCCACACGCCGTGGCACCTTCCTTCATGTGCGAAGCACCTTTCCCAAGGCGCAGATCTCCTTCCACGTGATGTATGGGTCCCCTGCGCTGTTTCCACGCACCTTCCCCACTTTTGGGTTGAGTTTGGTGATGGGGTGTGATGAGGTTCGAAACCTGTTCACGGACCTGCAGTCAGAATTTTGTCAAAAGTCCCGGAGTATCAAAATGCACTACTGAGTTTTGGACGCCGAGCAATGATTTTGGCGAAGTCCCTTAGTAACAACGTGCACTACAGGATCCGGTGGATGATCCACCTGATCAGGTGGATTATCCACAGGACGCCTCGGCAGGCCTTTCGGAGCAATTTCTCCAGATGGTATTTTTTGTTACTCAATCCGGTCGATTATCCACCGGATTTTGAGTCGCAGCCGGCTCCCAGAGCCGCTACACACACTCCAACTTTGGAAGGCCATATCTCCGTCGATACTTGTCCGATTCCAATAAAACAAATTTCACCGGATTCAGCATTCAACCCAATGCCGCAATCCTCCATTTTAGGATCTGAGCAATTCTCCAGTCGCCAGATCCGCCGGCGCGGAATTACCTCTTTTTGGCGGCTCGCCGTCGCCTCCTGGCGCCGCGCTTGGGCATGCGGAAGGGAAATTTTTCAACAAAAAGTTGGTAATCATGTGGGAATTACCAAGAGATAATCTCCGGTTGGTGTTGTATGCAATGATGTGTAAGTGGAAGTGTGTGAGACATGGCTATCACAAACTAGACTCACTTTACTCTACGTAGCTAGACCCAAGAACACACAAAACTGACCACGACGTATCCTGCATGCCTAGGCGACAAAACACGTCAACAGCCATAAGTGCTTCAACAGTGTAGTGCATCTAGTGTGGACTGAACCGGCACCCACTCAAACCACAACAACGTGGTTTGTTCTTCAAAGGGGTCCCTTCTGGAACTACAAGGTGGCTATGGAAGTCAAGATTCCCAATGTACCCCGACACCATATGCTAGGGAATCTATACAGGTCACTAGAACTTGACGACATCCATTGCTATGGATGGACACGATAGAAGTGGTTCATATGTGGGATGCATATGTGCATGGACCGACTTGGAAAAGATAGGTTGGGCCATCAAATCTTTCGACTGCTTCATGTCGAAAGTTGGTAATCATGTTTGCATTTTCAAGAGCTGATCTCTGGTTGGTTTTGTATGCAATGATGTGCGACTGGGAGTAAGTGAGAAGTGGCTATCACAAACTAGAGTCACTTTACTCTACATAGCTAGATCCAACGACACACCAAACTGACTACGACGTATCCTGCATGCCTAGACCACGAAACACGTCAAGGGCCATCGGTGGTTCAACAATGCAGTGCATCTAGTGTGGCCTAAACCGACACCCACTCAAAGCATGACAACGTGTTTGGTTCTTTAAAGGGGTCCTTTCAGGAACCAGGGGGTGACTATGGCCAGTCAGGATTCCCAATGTACCCCAACACCACATGCTAGGGACTCTGTACAGGTCACTGCAACTTGATGACACCCATTGTTTTGGATGTCAATGACAATAGTGGTTTAGAGGTGGGATGCATCTGTGCATGGATCGACTCGCCAAAGATTGGTTGGGTCATCAAATCTGTCAATTAATTCATGTCTAACGTTTGTAATCATGTTGGCATTTTCAAGAGATGATCTCTGGTTGGTGTTGTATGCAATGATGTGCGAGTGAGAGTGAGTGAGAAATGGCTATCACAAACTAGGCTCACTTCACTCTGCATAGCTAGACCCAACGACACACCAAACTGGCCACGACATATTGTGCATGCCTAGACGACGAAACACGTCAATGGTCATCGGTGCTTGAACAATGCAGTGCATCTAGTGTGGACAGAACCGACACCCAATCAAACTACGACGACGTGGTTGGTTCTTCAAACGGGTCCCTTCCGGAACCGTGGGGGGCTATGGCCAGTCAGGACTCCCAGTGTACTCCAACACCACATGCTAGGGACTCTATAGAGGTCACTGGAAATTCATGATATCCGTTGTAATGGATGTCAACGGCAAAAGTGGCTCACATGTGGGATGCATGTGTGCATGGATCGAGTCACCAAAGATAGGTTGGGTCATCAAATCTGTCAAGTGGTGAGCTACATTGTACGTCCATATTTGCTTTCCAAAGTTTCAGAACAACAGAGTTGAATGGGTTAACATTTTGGTGCATTGGTTTTCGTTTGTACAGAAGTTTTGCCTTCTTCAAGGACAAAAAAATGGACCAAAATTTATTCTTCTTCAGAAATTTCACACAGTTGGAGGAACTTTTTGTAGTCAATGGAGTCATGGATCGGAGAGTTCCTATCATTTTTGAAAACGTCAGTTTGTGTTGTCTCCTCTCATGTTCAGTTGTCTTCTCGTCAAGTGGAAGAAGTATGACGGTAGTTGAAATTGGTGGATGCGGAAATCCAAAAGCACAGGTTTTGGAACCTTTCTTCCTTCGGCAACAGAAGGTGCATTTGTGTGTTTATAAACTTTGAAGATCGTCGGGAATTTCATCCAGGTCTGTTGTAAAATATTGGTCAACAAATTGAATGACCTTGTCTTTGGAGTTGACCTCGACATCCGGAGCATCTTTCACCCATAGCAACACATGACAATGGGGACTACCACGATGTTGAAATTCCACAACACCAAAATAGTCTTCAACTTTGCCAACAGGGCCATATTTTTTCAGGATCACATTTTTATAGAAACCTTTGGGACGATGATGGAAGTATCGTGAAGGCGTGAAAAAGGATCATTTGCAACGAGTTTCGCCTTGTCTTGGTACGAGAGCCCATCGATCTCTGACTTTGAAAACTTTGTCCCATTCAGCATGGAGAAAATACCCAATGAATCTGGCCAGCGAGTTTCTGCCATACTCAACGAGGAAAGAAACCGCTGGATTTTATTTTTTTTTTGGTAGCAGAAATGCAAATAGATCCTTTTTGTTGTCTTCCCAATATGCGATTGACCCACGCATCTTCTTGAACTCATTTTAAATCATATTGTTTTCCAATAATTGCGCTCTCTCTTCCAGATTTTGCATATTTCCTGCAGTTATCCTTTCTTGCGTTTATTGTCGCACACAAAGCGGTGCGATGTCACGGATTGTTAACATCTGACAGAAATAAAACTTGATAAAGATGTTATCATGACAAAGTGCAAACATACGATCTTCATGGAATAGCTCCCACTTGAAAACTCTTCAATAGGGTACTGACAAATTGGATGCTGGTTCGGAAAAATTCAGTGTTACGTCGGCCTTTCTTTTCAGGCCACCAAACAAAGTTGGGAAACACATTTCTTTCATTGTGGAACAGAATGTTTGCTGGTATCTTTCCTTCAAATGGTGCCGTAACAAGGTGATCATCTGAAACTTGTTGTATGATTGGTGGTGTGAAGTATGTGGTCTGTTTGAGCTGTTCATCCTCATAATATTCAAACAGGTTATCGTCTTTTTTTTTCTGTTTCATCGCTGTTTCTCTCGCTATCTTTTTGGTTTGTAGTTTGTGAATGAAGTGTTGACAGCTCAGACACAATATTTTCCACCTGGACTGTTGACATTGTAATACCCAATCTCTGGTAGATGGGCAACTTGTGGACCAGATGGTGCAGGGCTTTGATGATGATGCCTGGTCTTACACTGTCAGACCAGGCAGATGTCTGGAATGACATTTTGCGTTTCAGTGCAAGAAATGTGGTTTCTGTCATTGATAGTGGACAAGGTAACTTTGTCACCAACTTGACAACGTCTAGAGGAACTGTTGTTATCCCTCCTCTTAACTCTTTATTTCAACCATGCCGTAGTAATTCAATCTTCATGAATGGAATGTAAGGGCAAAATAACCTCTCTCCCAGGAAGGTGATTATAGACAGATAGTTGATTCATGAAAAACAGCATGGAACAGGAGCAGCAAGGAAAACATGGTCCATCCATTGAGTCCCTTTCGAATTCATCAACATTGATTGTTCTCACAGTTGAAAAGGGGGTGGGTGTCTGATCTTTCTGGATCAAAGCATCAAAGAACATGTTTTGAATTACTGCTCCCTGTTGTATGAACAGGTGTTGAAAGTTTTCGAATTTTTCTTGTAACAAAATGTGGGTCCACAGTATGTGTACAGTAAACATTCACGCACAACAGGAGCAGCGACTGGACTCTTGAATCCATAACATTGTTTGGACACGACAATACACTTATAATTGACCTGATTGGTGTTCTTAACCTCATACGCACCAACAAATTTCTTTCTCTCTTCCCGACAGCATTCGTTGTGCCTTTTCGTAACGTCTTATTCAATGTTTTTGTAGACAGATGCTTTATGACATGTTCTTTGCCATTTAGGACATGAGTCATGATGATCAGTTGTTTTTTCAGTGGATCTGGACATAGCCGTCACACCATCAACAGTTTTGGATTGCATAGATGTCTTTCTGCTTGAATCAGTAGATAAGGAGAACACGCTGTTCTTGCTTAACACATCCAACAAAAGATTAGTAAACCGCCCAGTCTTTCCCTTCTGTTGATGGATGAATTGTGACCTTGCATGTGTGTGTTTGGTCTCTGTACATTCAGTCTTTACATCCTTTGATGATGCAAACTGAACAACTGACCCACGGTCAGACTTGACATTATCATGTTCCGCACTTTGGAATGTCTGGCTCATTGAAACATGCGCAATGTTTACTATTCTGTTCATGTCACTTGCTTTTGGATTGAATTCACATTGTAGAAATGTCTGAGGGACCACTACTGATCCATACATTTGCCCCTTAGATTTTGATTCTAAAACTTCAAAGTGTCTGTTTGTGAACTTCAGATGAAACAATGGTGAACATAAATTCCTAAAACAAAATACATCGTGGAAACATTACTAACCCCACGTCCCCTCTGTACTCATGTACACTATTTACATGTCTGGAGTTGGAAAACTTTGTGCATAAGCCGTACACAAAGCTACACAAAATTTACAAAATCAAGAGGCTGCAAACATGACCAGTGCTGTACAAACTTGCACATTTTTAGCCTCTGTTACATGTGAGCAAAATGATAGCACGCCAAAAAAAAAAAACCAGTTTCCATATCCAATGATGGAGCATAGAATCATGCAACATGGCAAACCGAACGAAGATGGAGATAAGTTTCTCATTGACCAAGGAAAGGTCCATGGTGAACTGTCGTGCACATCATTGGACAGATGAGTGCGACCGCAAGGTAATAGAGCAGTACAATCATCATCAACACACGATAACTTTTGTTCGTTAAGGAGGCCAAAGAAAATGTTTTTGCATCGTACAGAATTTCCTATCCGGGCCTGTTTCAATGAAAGTTTGGTGGAAGATGTTTGGAAAATGAATGAATTGCTAGTTTGAATGTCAGCCAGAAATTCAAAGTGACAAACTCATATCATAATATGCATGTTTTGCATGCAAGACATTACCTGACCAACAACACACACTAATGACCGATTGTTTTGCCACACAAAAGCCCGCTATCTCTGCACTTCACTGAACATTACAAGTTCAACAACCCCACCCCATACACTAACTCTACACACGAAAGTTTCATACGATGCACATGTTGTGAAATTCACACCGTGAACTAGAAAGGCAAGCTCACGGAACGAGGCAATGTGCTGCCCACCAAATGTAGGTATCATTGTCCTTGCTTCTTCATGGCGGTGTGCAAGGATATGCTTTGGAATTAAGAGTTCCCGTCAAATGCCCATTGAACCTTCCTCATCACAACTATTGATGACTAACTTTCTGATCCATGTGGAACTGTGATCTGCTCCTGCCTTGTTTGCGCCCTGAAAAAGGTCCTTGCACCATGACTCCACTTGTGCCCGGACGCCAGCAATGAATGTTGATGATGTGTTCTGCAAAAGGTACAAACTTTAGGTGAGTCTTGAATTGTACCAGGTAGGACAACTAGAATGGTTGAAGTCATGTCAATCACTAACACAACATCGACATGGTTGGAGAGTAATGTGTGACTGAATGTGACACTTACCCAAGTTTTGTTTCAGGATACAGCACTATGTTGACGACAGGCCAGGGTCTTGGGGAATAAAGGCTCAAACTCTTGAGGTCATCAACTTGTCTGCGCAAGACTCATTTGGCCATGTTGTTGAATCCCAGCATATAATGCGGCTACACATTGGAAACAATGAACAGATAACACATCAAAGAATATGAATAAAACTCTTACTTACACAGCAGCAGTTGAATTTCCAGATGAAAGAGCTGCAAAAGCTCTGCCTTGGTGGCAAAATCAGGTCCCCAATCCCCTCCTGACGACTTTTTTTTTCTGAACAACACAGACGGAAGTTAATGCCATCAAGTGCTGCTCATAAGCTCATTAAAACGAAAATAGGAAGAACATAGAAGCTACCACCGCACTAAATTACTAAATTTCGGATGAAAAGCTTACCAATGAAACGCAGTGTCACCTGGAAGTTATGGAACATCCACTTCGAGGAAGCCTGCACAAGAAACTGGAGTTGTAGGGTTAGACCATGGTTCCAGCCGAGGACATGAATTGCTTCCACAAACACTACAGCAATATTACCTGTGGTCACTTTCGTCTCCAAGGTACAGATGCGACCGGGACTTTGTTGCACGTCGCAGTCCTCCAGACGCTACCAGCGGGAACTCCAGCACCAAGACACAGTGAACCAAAAGGATTGCTGAGTACGCACCTACCACACCTTGCTTCAGTTGCAACTCGTCTGACCACAGCGGATATGGTCAGACATGTAAAATGGATGTAATAACCCACAACAGTGTAAACGACACAAAAAGGGTCGAATTGGTTTTTTGTAAAAGGAATGCGAACAGTATCACAACAAAGTCGGAACTTCACAGGTCAGAGTATTTCCATTCATCACACGCTTTCATAAACATTGTTTATTAGTAATCACTTTGACCATGTAACACATTCATTAACCACGTGCTAGTGTCTACCTGTACACATTCTCAAATCGATTTGCCCTGCACGTTATGCTCATAACAGTCGATGAGTCCCGGTCCATACTATTGGGGGTACTGCTTTGGGTTAGCGACCAAATTCGACTTTGTCCAAGCACGATATCTGACAAATGCGTTTGTATGCATTGTTCCATCTTGTACTACGACCGATGCAATTAGACAACAGAAATGTGCACAGGCTAAAATTTGTACTGAATGCATGTAAATTGCCCAATATCAAAGTGCAAACTCTGCGCAATTGATTGTCAGGTAGGCAGTTAAACCTGAACGACATTATCAACCTCTGGATGCAGGCGATACACGACCGACATTCTCGGCGCATTGTAGTTGGTCCGGTAACTGTGGATGAGGGTATCCAAGGGCACACAACTTTAGCGACTGTTCGTCAAACCAGCAGGTTGTTGTCAACGTGTCACCATATTCATCTCTTGGAAAACCCAAACGTTGATGCATCCTCGTTCAGCTAGCTGCCTTCCGTTCTCCCCACTGATTTTAATCGGTGCGCACTATGTCCAAGGTTGAAAAAAAAGGACTGTATTTCCACTTTCCACAACGTGACTCCGATATCCACTTTTCATGTGGGCCAGAGGCAGGACTGCTAATTGCAGCAATAGGCAAACAGGACCCCAGTGCAATAATCTCTTTATCAGTAAGGTGGAATTTCATGTCGACTATGTGGCATGCCACTGTGTCAATTTTTTAGCTAGAACTGTGCGACCACTCATAGGCACCGACAACATAGTCCATTCGCCATTAAATTGCTACCAAGTTTTTGCTGACTGAATGAACGGGCACCATTGCTGCCCTGGTGTACGATTCCCAGAACCACGCTTCTACACCAATCACACTCCGCCGAAAACGTCTCTTAGCCACCGTCTGTCGCGAAAGATGCACATTGTCACACACATTATACGTTTGCAACTGGACTCACGTTGAGGCGGAACCATTCTCGTTTGAACCGATGTAATGTACCCGTTTGAACTATCTTCGAGCATACCGACCAGTAGTGCAATGCATACTACGCCATCGTCGTCTTCATTCATTTCATTTTCCACGTGCATCATGTTTCTATGCCACTCATGTTTGTATATGAATAAGCAATGGTTTGCTAAGTTTTTCATAACTTTGAAAATTCATGGGTAATAAAATTCAGAAAATTATCTGCCGCGTGTTTCCAGTCCATCGCCTACAACATTGTTTTCCACGTGCATCATGTGTCTACACCGCTCAGAAATGTACATGAAAAAACAATAGTTTGCTGCCTCTTTCATTTTGCAGTTACCATTTACCACCAATTTGTGTGTTGATTTCAACAGAACTTTGGTTGCTATCGGACGTCAACGTACTTCAACTGCACGGTTTGGGCACAAACGGTGTGTTTTGTGAACAGGACAACCCGACCACGGAGTCGTACATGACTCGTAAAGTCCATACTGGGCAGTACACCAACATTAATTCGGGCAGCAGCTAGAGTTTCTCCAGGCAGCAGTGTTCGTTGTCCAAGGATCCAGAAGACACCTTGTTGCCATACAGGGAACCTGAGAACGCACAGCTCGGATGAGCCGACCGGCCGGAGGACTCCGACAGCCGAAACCCTCATCGTTGGGGACTCCAGCCATCTTGGGGCTGGAGTTTCGCATGGTGAAGTCACGGGCCAGGCAGTAACCACAGAGGCAATCATAGAAGCATACAGAAGCAACCACAGCGGCAATCCGCGGCAATCAGCAGAAACCACGTTTGCAATCGGCAGCAACCACTGTGGAAACCCAGCGGCAACTGCAGTGGCAATCAGCAGCAACCACATCGGCAATCAGTAGCAACCACATCGGCAGTCAGAAGCAGCCACAATGGCAACCATAGCAGTAACCACAGCAGCAAATACAGCGTTAATTAGTGGAAATCCTTTTGAAAATCAGCAGCAAGCACAACAGCAATCAGCGGCAACACGGCGGCAACCACATCGGCAATCAGAGGAAGCCACAGCAGCAATCAGTGGAAACCATAGTGGCAATCAGTAGCAAGCACAGCACCACTCGGCGGAAATCGCAGCACCAAACAGCGTGAAGGACAGCGGTGATCAAAGGCACCCCAAGTGGCAATCATCGACAACAACAGCGGCAACAACTGCGGCAATCAACGGCAACTCAAGCGGCAACCACAGTGGCAAACACAGTGGAAAACTGAGGCAACCACTGTGGCACACAGTGGCAATCACAGTGTCAACCAATGCGGCAATCAGCAAGGCTCCACCAGCAGCTCCAGTGACAACCACAGCAACACCACAGCAGTAACCACAGCGGCAACCACAGCGACGACCACAGCGGCAACGACAGTGGAAATCAGCATGATGGGTGCTTCAAACGTGGTGTCTGGCAATGGCAACAATCGCCTCAAAAAAGGTACTGTAACAACTGACAACTCTGCTTGTTACATGTGCATTTCTGTTGACCATGTGATTGATTTTTAATAATTTCATGAACCATCTTACACTTATCATAGCATTCACTGAAACTTTCAGGTTTACCTCATCCATCATCCGCATATGATCCTGATCTCCTTCTCCTTGACAAGCCTGCAATGAAGAAACATGTTGAGACTTGGCAGGGGCACATCATAGAGCACATCACCAACGTCGACAGCTTGTTGACAACATCTAAGAATGAACTTTGATCACTGTATCGCGCGGAGGGTACACCATGTTTTCCGATAGCAGACATGTGATTCTACTTTGACTCCATACAGAGTCACTTTGTCTCCACAGTCTTCTTACTGAACAAAGGCCATTTACATCACTCTCAACCTTCTTTGGTTGTTCCTTTGAAGATTCTGCACATGGGATGGAACAAGGATGAAGAGGATGTTGCACCCTGGGACGTCGTTGTTGCAGTATCGGCAATCTACTACATTTGTTGCAACAGGTACAGTGAAATGATGGCCACATGTGGCCACTCACTGGATGGAAGCCATGCACAGTTCTGGTACAACTTGTGCACTAAGCAGTCGTCACACAGCTTTTGCAAGAATGATTGATTCCTTTGGATGGTGGCAGGGACAGTACTTACAGGTCTCAAGGTTAGACAGCTGTCATTTTGGTCTGGACATGGCAAATGGAACTATTGTCTTGTAGACCTTGATCGCTGGCAGATGTTCATAAGAACTATGAAGAAGCCTTCATGTATGTAATGCCATGAAGCCATGATGTTCAACATTGGTGCGTTGAAGGTTGTACTACCTACTCTCAATTTTAACTGGTTCATCTGTTCACAAAAATGTATCAACATGATTAACCACACTGCTGAAGTTGCGCTCTTTCAAAAGCTACCACATGCAATCTCATCATTCACTGTTTCTGTTACAAATTGTCAACCAATACCTGCTTGGAATTTCAGCATTTCATTTCTGTCTTGTACTTCCTGTCTTGCTTCCTTCTATACCTTCCTCATCATAACGTCGCATCCTAAACAGATTTCCTAGTGTCTGATGACTGCTTATCCATGTCGTATCTTTTGTGTTTCTTGTGTCAAATCTGACCATACATTCTTCATTGATTGTTTGTGTTAAAGTTTTTCCAGTCTCTGTCTTACATCACACATGATTATTACTGTTCTGTGCATGATCATTACTGACAGAACACACAAAGGAACATGAATAATGCAGATGTTCTTTGTCAAAACCCATGATAGCACCTCTTTTCATGTACTTATGTTTATGTCATTCAAGAAAAAGAAATTGTCCTGGGAGCCACACTGGTGAACTTGACCAATCAAATTCCTACCACATTTACACTTCATACGTCTTACATCCAGCAGTTGTAGAACATTAATTACATCTTTAGTGCCTCATTAACGGTATTGTCTTCTTTACAAGTTGGTTGTTGTTCCATTTGTTTCCCACTACATCACTGAATTGTAATACTACTCCCCCAGATGCACCTTACAAATTTACAGAACGCATGCTATTAAACCTTGCGAATCTTTAAAAAATGGTCAACTACATAGACAAAAAGGCCACTGTAACCAACTAAACAACAATCATGGTAAAATGCAAGTGGGCGTGGACAAACAACAAATCGTGACATGAGTTGATCATGCCATTGAAATCAACCTACAGTGCATCACTACATTCCACCATGCATACAAATCTCATGCAATAACAAAATGTCACACGTGTCAACGCATTGAACATATTGAAAGTAGCTGGTGCATTGCAACGCTACAACATGGAACACTACCTCTTCCGTTTCCACCCATCACCTTCCCCACCATCATCATCCTCCAATTCATCCTTCCTTCTCATCCTTCGCATCCCTTTTTTTCCTTTCCTCATCAGTCACAAACTTGTTGAACTTCTGTACATGGTGACGCTTCAACTCTTGCAACTTCGTCCGATAGCTTGATGCACCCTCCCACCAGTCCATGAAGCTGACAGGTTTTGGCTTCACTATCCTTTTTGTCACCAATCATTTGCCAGCATTTGCTCATACTGTAGAAGTGTGACTGGGCCAAGGCCTCACGAACCGATTTGGTGACTTAACCAATCCGTAGCTAGTATTTGTGAGCAGCTTTCACCACTTTCTCACTGATGCTCCTTGCCCAAAAAAGGTATGATGGAGAGAGAAACTTTTTGTTTTCTTCTTTGTTCCACTTCAAACCCCAGAAACTAGGCTCCCACACAAAGCCACGCATCCACGTGCTAGTGGAACACTTTTTGTCTTCAAAACGACGCCACAGACCTGCTGGTTGGTTGCCAGTCAAGCCTCCTTGTCGCTGCCGCCACGACACTGCCCCATATTGCACAATTTTGTCCACCATAATTTCCAACTCCAAAGGCCAAACAGATCAGCCTTCAAACCCATAGTAAAGGTATGCATTAAAAGCACTGCCCATCTTCAGCGCCCTTCCCCCATATGCAGCATACAAGCGGATCTTGAACTCAAGCCTTACTGGGAATGGTCGAGGGTTCTTAAACCATTCCTTGGTAGGTTCATCTCTCAGCTACGATCGGATCGCTTTGCTTTGCAAACTGCATATACCTATGAAACATAAGACAACCAACACATATTCTGTTTACGAGGCAGAGTAAACAGAAACATGCACATTAAAAAAAATGATGCACTTCACATTGCATTAGTACTACAGTGCATTAGTGCTATATTGCATTAGAGTTCTGGAGCATTACAGCTAGATATGTGGTACAACAACTTAAACATGTACCATCATGACATTGTATGCCACCCCTGCTACACCATCACAGAAAACTTAGCCACTCACGGTCCAATGCCTTCAACAGGTTCTTCATTAGGCATTGTTTGTCCAGTACCACTCAAGTGTTGACCTGAAAAACACCAAAGGAACACAAGACACTACATGCATACTTACTTGAACACCACACATTTCAGTGCGATCTCAGTTGTAGGATAATTGACATCATGGACACAAACTATACAGCGAAAAGTACATGTGTCCATTTCCAGACACATACCTTGCATACGTGCGCAATCCTCGTCTTTGCAAGTCTCCACCATTTGCTCAAGGGGCTCATACGCGGTGCCGATGCTTGGTTTGAGAGGGCAAATTCAAACTGCCACTTTTCTTCAACATGGATTGATGACAACGCAACATTAGATTAAATGAAACCTATGTAAAAAATGTCAAAATCAAAAAAACTTAGAAGTTATTTCCAAGAAACAAATCTGGGGGTGGCTCTTCTTCGGAAGTCAAAAACGTCACTTCTGGAAGTCATTTTTGTACGGAGTCCGTACTTGGCTTCAGACGTCAGCCTGACTTCCAATCAGTTTCAGCGGGGCTGACAGGTTCAAGTGCCAAATGAAATGCCAAAGCACACGTCAGCGTTGACCCCTGCCGCGTCAGCACCCCGAACCAGTTCCCTCCCAATTTAGTCACATCTGACTTCTGACTTCCGGGGCGGGGAACACCATATGAACCACTCTGAATCCTTTTCCTGACAACCACCTTGAGTGTTCCCAAGAGAAAAGTGAAAGGAGTCATCGCTCCCTCATGATTCTTGTGTGGGAGAGATGTCCCCACTTACCTTTTTCTTGCTCGTTGGGCAAAGCATGTTGTGAGCAAGCATGAATTTGGTCCATGAATTTTTTTTGTTCGTGCTAGGGAGATGAGAGTAACACTTAGCTTTCTTTGGGTATCCAATGTTATGCCAAACGGAGCGCAGATGGTGAGCAGGTAGAAGTTGTGAGGCTGAACACCATTGAGAATTTCGGAAACTTGAGTAGTATATAAGTAGCGGTAAGTGTACTTCGATGACATGCGTCGAAATGATCGAACATATACATACAAGTGTTGAGTTACAAATGAGGCATAGTCGGGGTCGTTGGGTTGATCGTTGAGCTATGCGTGTGGAGTCACGTCGTGAGTGGTCGGATTCGAGAAGCCCCGCAGAGAAATTGGGGGGCTTCAAGGATCGACGGCAAAGATGTGAGATGCATCTTTATGAATTGAGATATGTTTTGATGCATTGAGAAGTTGACCAAAAGGTCGTGACACTTCTATCGTGGATTCTTGAAAGTGGTCGAAGTTGTCACAAGATGCGAAAAGGTTTGTCGGAGGGCGAGGGCACCTGGCCGAATTTTCCTTGACTTTTGGAGTGGAAAATCAAGGTCTTGACATGCGGTGGCCTATTCTTTTAATGACATAATTTTCCACTTGGAAGATTAGGGACTCCTGTATGTCTGATACGTAACACTTCCCCCCCTTTCTAGCTGCGTCGTCCCGGCGCGCGCACAGATGTAGCCCGGTGACTGTGGTAACATCCGATGATCAGGTGATCAACATCTTGGAGGTTGTCGTAGGATTCCCAGCTGCTATGCACAGCGTTATAACCATGCCACTTTACAAGATTTTCTGTCATTTGTAACATCGGCGATGGCCGAGGATGTCCTCAATGATGTACCCAGTGTCCTCGTCCACTTGCACAGGAGAAGGGGGAGGGACATCTCCGCTGGGGAAGTTCTCTCCGGGGTCTCGGAAGTGCTTCGGACTGCTAATGTGAAACACCAGATGAACTTGCATAGTGTCTGGGAGTTTATGTCGTGCAACCACGGGGGTTTGCATGCGCTCAATCTCAAACGGTCCCAACCATCAAGGTATGAGCTTCGAACAGTAGGCTCTCCGGAGTTTGATGTTGGCCGGGCTAAGAAGGACATTGTCATCATCGTTGCGATGTCGATCAGCTGTTTGTTTCATTGCTACTTGCATCTTCGTGAGTGTATGTCATGTTTCATCCCAGATGGTGGAGAAGTCGTGACGTTGGAAGTCAACTGCGGGAATGTTGCTCTGGCTATGAAATCCTACTAATGTGGGTGGAAGTTTACCATACACCACTTCGAACAGAGTTTTACCCATTACGGTGGAGATCGCCGAACTGTATGCGATTAGGCGGTCGGGAGTTTTTGTGCCCAATCTGTCTCATGAGCTCCACATAATACTTGGAGAATTTGTTTGAACATCTGATTGGTCAGCTCGGTCAGACCATCCGCTTACAGATGGAACGCCGTTGAGTTTTGAATCCGACTGCCGTACCGAGTCATTTTTTTGTGTCAGAAATGGCTGGTGAATCGACTGTCCCTATCACTTGTGATGGGTCTCAGCACACCGTATAGATGTACGATGTTGTTTAGAAACAACTGTGCTCTCCCTTTGGCGATGATGGTGGTTGTTTTTGGTATAAAGTGTGACATTTTGGAAAACCTGTTGACAACCACGAGGATTGCGTCATATCCCTCCTGTGTGACTGGTAATCCCGTAACAAAGTCCATGGAGATGTCAATCCACGGTTCTGTCAAAATGGGGAGCAACTACAGAATTGTGGATGGTCGTGTGTGATGGGATTTTTGTCGCGGACACGTGTTGCAGAAGTTAGCCACGTCTGATCGCATCTTGTACCACCACTATTGTTTTGCCAACTTCTTCATCGTCTTGTCTTCTCCAAAATGTCCACCCAGACCAATGTCTTGGAGCTCTTCAAGAAGCATGCGGTGGAGTTCATGGTTTGAGGGAATAACCACTTGGCGAGTGAATCATTGCAGCCAATAGGATGCGTCGTAACAGGATTTTGCCTTGTCGTATCCACCATGCTGGTCGTAGCCTCGTGTGAATAGCTGCTCGAGATATGGATCTCACTGTAGGTGTAGCATTGTTGTCTCAGCCATCAGATCTGTTCGGCAGCTGAGCACGTCTGATGGGTTGGTTTTGCCCGGCGAAAACTCAATATCATAGTCAAATCCCGAATTTAGGAGCTTCATCCATCGGGTTTCATGTCCACTGAGCTTTGGCTGCGTCTTCAAATGTTTCAGCTCATGATGGTCGGTGTGCACGATGCATCGGTGGCATTCAAGGTAGCACCACCATGTTTTAAATGCATGTACGACTTCTAGCATCTCTTTCTTGTGTATTGCGTAGTTGAGTTCCGGTCCTCGCAGTTTTTGTGACATGTATGCAATCGGTTATTCTTCGTTGCCATGGTCTTGTAAGAGGACAACACCAACGGCTCGATCTGAAGCGTCCGTAGTCATGACGTAGTCAACCGTTGGAACTGCTAATTGTAGGGCCGGAGCCGAGGTCAGATCGTTTCGTAAAGCAGTGAACGTTTCTTGTTCGTTGTATCCCCACGGCCACTCATTTTCTTTTCGAGTGAGGTCAGAGAGAGGCAGTGATTATTCAGCATAATCCCGTATGAAGCGCCGGTAGTGATTACGGAAGCCGAGAAAAACTTGAATGTCTTGAACGTTGATCGGCATCGGCCAATCAGCGTCTGCTGCCACTTTCTTTAGGATATATTGTGATCCGTCAGCCATTGATGACGTGACCCTAAAACTTGATCAAACAGTGATCGAAGTCGCACTTCAAGATTTTTCCAAAAACTTGGTTTCTTCGTAAATATTCACAATGTTCTCAAAGATGTCCATTGTGCTCCTCCGGGTGCTTTTCAACACCAGAGTGCCATCGAGGTACACCATGACAAAATCGCCGAGGTACAGGCAAAAAATGTAGTTCATTACCGCCATGAACGCTGATGCAGAACTTGTAAGTCCGAACATCATTACCGTGAAATGGACACACCTGTAGCGAGTTTGGAATGCCGTCTTCTCAATGTCGGTGTCTGCTATGTGGATCTGGTGATAACTGCTGCGTAGCTCGATTCTGGTGACAATTTGAGCCCCTCGGAGTTGGTTTAAAAGTTTTTCTGCTCAGAGGAGAGGATAGCGGTTTTTTATGGTAGCATCGTTCAACGCGCGGGAGTCCACGCATATCCACATTTTTTCAGTTGTCTTTCTCACGAACAGTACAGGTGCGGCGTGCGGTGACGTGGATGGGCGGTTGAACCCCTAACCGAGCATCTTGTCCTGCTTCTTTTTCAGCTTGGTCAGCTCATTATTGCTCATCCAATAGGCCCCTCAAAGTTTGGATTCGCTGTCCGGTTTCAGCTCAATGCAATGGTGGATATCATGTTGAGATGGTAGGGTTTTTAGGAATTCGTCAGGGAAGACATCCGTGAACTCTTTGATGAGTGGTGCCAACTCTTTGGGTACCATTGCGAACTCTATTGATGCCGATGAGGCTGATGAGTCAGCTGCTGTCACTTCCGCTTCCTCCATTGGCTCGAGATGCATGAGCCACACACGAGCTCCTTGCTGTATGTAGTTTTTGGCCACGTTGAGTGGTATTGGCTACACAAGTTGTCACTTTTCAGCTACCACAAGTTCCTCTGTTGCTTCCACCTTTGCTGCTTTTGCTGTCATCTTACGTCCCATGCGTGGAAGTTGTCGCTTGGTGATGTTGATTTCCACATAGACATTGCTCCTATTCCAGTCAACCTACGGATTGTGTCGGTACAAGAATTCTTGTCCGAGAATGATTTTGTCGTCACTTATTGGACAGGACCTCCAGACCGTTATCTCTCGCATATTCTCCACTTATAGTTGTAGTGGTTCTTGGATTCTTCGTATTTGTAATCTCCCGTCCACAGTTTTTCCTTCAAATTTCCCTACTTTGGTCTGCAAAGCCACCTTGCAACCCATGTCATTGCTCACAAAACTATGAGAAGCTCCTCCATCCAGTAGTGCCGGTACCGTTCTTCGACTCTTGTAACATCGAGGTTGCACTTTTAGCAGTATCTCTAGTTGGTCGTCCTTCTACACCTCAATGAACTTTATGATCTCAGAAACCCTCTGCGGCGTCCTCAGCCGTTCACATGGTCGATCGTTTGGTACAGATCGCTCCTCACGGACAAGAGTCGCTCCTTTCACTCCTACACTAAGCCGTTTCTTGACCCATTTTTCTGTGACTTCCCCCCCTTTTTGGCTTGCTGCTTGCTTCCGCACTTGCAAGCAGTGTGCCCGACTTGTTTGCAGTTGTAGCAAGTGTGCGTATCTTTCTTGTTGACAGCATCCGCTTACATCGGAGTCGAGGACTCCCCCGAGTGACCTTTTCTATTCCCTCAATGATCGTGGTAGGGAGGTCACCAGCCGTAGGATTCCTGGATTCGAGCATAATAGTTGGCGACGTTGATCATTTCTGCTATGGTGATCATCCGTGGTAAGTTGTTTTGGATGCCGAAATGGCAATCGCTCGCCATGTCTTGTCTGAGGCCATTGTTGTAGTGAATACACAGCTCGTCAGGGGTGATTCCGCATCGTCAAACTTTGTGATCTCCGCGTGTGCTCTACCATGCTGGATTGCTGACAGAGACGTTATAGCTTTGACCGAGCGTCAGACTTCTCATTCTGTCGTCAAAATTGTGCGTGCATATTACGCAAGAACTCGTTCCAATCGGTTGGTGGAGTCAACACGTCTTGCCATTGTGGGTTGATCTGCTCCACGGATAGAATACGTGTGATCAGTGATATGAGACAGGCACAGTTGATCGTTGATGAGGCCCCGCCGGTCTCCTGCTGCCGCTGGATGGCCTTTAGATCTTGCTATTGGTTGTCGGGTGTGCTTGCCCACTTCACGTTGTAGTCGCAAAGTCTGCAAAATCTTGACGTGCGAGATGCCCTGAAGGCTTGTGCGAGGTAGTCCTCCTCATGGGAAGAGTAGTCGGATGCCTCTCCATCACCGCTGCGCTCTGACACCAAGTTTTATGCCAAATGGGTCGTAGATGGTGAACAAGAAGATGTTGCGAGGAAAAACATGATTGAGGATTCGGGACACTTGAGCAATTTGTGATTAGTGGTAAGTGTACTTCGATGAAAAGTGTCGAAACAATGCAACATATACATAGTGGTGCTGAGTAACAAATGAGGTAGAGTCGGGGTTGTTGGGTCGATCGTCGAGCAAGGCATGTGGAGTCGTGTTGTGAGTGATTGGATTTGAGAAGCTCCACCAAAAAACTGGGAGGGTTCGAGGATTGACGGTGACGATGCGAGATGCATCTTTACAAAATCAAGATATGTTGACGTGTCGAGAAGTTGACCGAAAGGTTGTGACACTTTTTTCATAGATTCTTGAAAGTGGTCGAAGTTGTCAGAAGATGCAAGAAGGTTCGTCGAAGGGCGAGGACAGTTGGCTGAATTGCCCTCTGACCGTCCAAGCGAAAATTTGAGTCTCAACGTGTGGTGGGCAATTTGTGTAATGAAACAAATGCCCACTTGGAAGATTAGGGACTCGTGTACATCTAGTACGTAACATCCAAGATACCTGGTCCATACATGTATGGATATGTATGTACATGTATACATGTACATAAATCCATACATGTTTATGTACATGGGTATGTGTTTGTGGACAAACCAATTTTTCATTTGCATTTGTGGCCCTTTTGGCTTTCTAGTTCCATTCATGTGGACAAGTTTGATTGTGGTATGCCATTTGTACAATTCACAATCCTTGGAATCAGATTCATCATACATATGTACATGAAAATACTTTGTTTTGAACAAGTTCAGGCTTTGAAGGACAATTTTAATACCTATACATACATAAAAAAAATCATGGTAATTGTTCATCTGATTGCTAGAATGCTACAAGTTATGGGTGTTACTACGTAACCCATTGCATTTTTTACCCCTGGTCATAACCGACTGAGGAAGGGGAGCTACCTCAGCACCAAAGAAGCCCGGGAGTTGAACCTAGCGCCCCATGTCATAAGGTCCTGGCGGAGGGTAGAGGTTGGGGTGATTCCATTGTAAGGTGAACCTGGAGCTGAGAAGGAGATGACACTCCCTATTTTGTAGTGGAAAACTACTTATGAAGGCGGCAACAAAGTCATCCTTAATAGATTCAAGCTTAGCCTGGGACTTTCTAGAGTTTTTCTTGTGGAGTAGACATGTAACCAGCCAGGTGTACCTTTGAAAGACTGTGGGGAGGGTGACGACAATCGTTGATGTGGAGGAGGAAAGATGGTAAGAAAATCGTTCTTGCCAGATAAGGCTGAGGAGTGTTGAGCGGAAAATGGACCAAGATGAATTGAATGCCTGAGGTTTGAGAGTGCCTAGGAGGCGATTGGGGACAATAGGAGGAATGTCAGGGAATATCTGTAACTGCTCAAACAGGGGGATTAAGGCAACGACGGGAGAGGAAGCAGTGTTCGATTGTTTCCTACTCCCCAAAAAAAAACGGGCAGGCACTCGTACCATTGAGGCAAAACCGTGTACGGCGGGCTGCAGGAATAGGGCAGAAAAGGATCTTAGTTTAAACATCTTGAGCATGAAGGTTTTAGGGGAGAAAGTTGTGTTTGGCGCGTATGGAGCGCCATTTGAAGTGGATATCAGGGAATTTTTGTTGCCAACTTGTCTCATATAAAAGTTAGAGGTTGTGTCTTTGAGAAGGAGATGATGAATACTATGCAGAGTAGGAGGTTGTTGCAAGAACCAGTAGGATGGGATGGTGGGTCAATCTGGGAGGCCGATGAGGTGTTCTTCTTGTGAAATGAAGACTGGAACAAAGCGTCTTATTCTGGGTGTCTGAGGGCCTAGCCCATGAGTCGGGGTGAAGGGTGCCTTGAACTCGGTCAACTTCTAGAGGGATAGCAGAAAGGGATGGTGGCTTTGGATGGTGAAATATTGTTTTAATTGGTATGCCCGTAAGATTTTTCATGGTGAAATACGAGGTGTAAGAAAGTGCCTTCTGGAAGGAGGCACAAGTGTATAAACCGTGTCGCCAAGAGAGTGAAAACAAAGCCATGCGGTCCTCGAGGGCTCAACATTGCATAGTAGACCAGGAAGTGGGTGATTGGGAGATGATGTCTCCCAGTGTGAAAGCTCGAGAGAGGAGCCATCGATCCTGGCGGTGAAGGCCAAAAGGTTATCCATTTTTCTTTGACAATGGAATGGTTGAAAGCAACGTATTCTTGCACTCGTTATTTGTATAGCATTCTTGGGGAATTGCTGATTGGATTGGTAAGTTTGATTAATTTAAAAGCATTCTTCCATTTAGGGTGGATTGAAGGGATTTTAAGTCGTAAGACGGATGGGTGGGACAGGAACAAATGGCCCCTTTTAAGGGAACTCCTGAGCAAAAGGGAAATTTTGCTTTCATTGGGTTACGCGGGTTGTAGAAAATCCATTGGAGTTCTCCAGGTTGTACTTGCATCTCTTGTACGCCCATTTAGAGGCGGATTGAAGTCCGAGCATTATGAAGGTGGTTCACAGGGATGAGGTGCGGGACAGTAGACAGATTGAGGATTTAGGACAATTAGATCATTTGTATTAAGCAATGAGTCTACTTCAATAACAAGTGCCGAGTGATTCAAGCACATGCATGCAATGACGACAATATAAATAAGGCATATGTTGGGTCCTTAGTGCTCAAGCCGAGTGACGCAAGCGATGTTGCAACGTAAGTGGTTGCTTCGAGCAGCTCGCCAACAAGTCGGATGCCTTCAAGAAAATCAAAGTCCATTTTTATTTAAGTCTAGCACCCTTGAGAAATCATNGATGGGTGGGACAGGAACAAATGGCCCCTTTTAAGGGAACTCCTGAGCAAAAGGGAAATTTTGCTTTCATTGGGTTACGCGGGTTGTAGAAAATCCATTGGAGTTCTCCAGGTTGTACTTGCATCTCTTGTACGCCCATTTAGAGGCGGATTGAAGTCCGAGCATTATGAAGGTGGTTCACAGGGATGAGGTGCGGGACAGTAGACAGATTGAGGATTTAGGACAATTAGATCATTTGTATTAAGCAATGAGTCTACTTCAATAACAAGTGCCGAGTGATTCAAGCACATGCATGCAATGACGACAATATAAATAAGGCATATGTTGGGTCCTTAGTGCTCAAGCCGAGTGACGCAAGCGATGTTGCAACGTAAGTGGTTGCTTCGAGCAGCTCGCCAACAAGTCGGATGCCTTCAAGAAAATCAAAGTCCATTTTTATTTAAGTCTAGCACCCTTGAGAAATCATCTGAAGAGTATCAAAACATCGATAAGGTTTGTGACACTTCTCTCAACCCTTCTGGAAAGCGGTCTAATTCGTCAGAAATTCGTGGAAGGAATGCTGCAGGTCAGGTCAGGTGGTTGAAATGTTCTCAGCCGGTCGCCACAAAAACTCCTGAGGTGAACACGCAGCGGGCCTTGAATAGTTCGGACGCGCAGATTTTAGGGACTCGTGTACATCAGGGACATAACACTTCTCCCTCTTTTAGCCATGACGTCCTGGTACATGAGCAGACATAGACCAATGACGGCGGTTTTAGACATCAATCAGATGATCGACGTCTCAGAGGTTGTCGTAGGGCTCCAAATTTTAGTGTGTGGCATTGTACTGTGCCATTTGACATGATACTTTGCTGTTTTTCTATGGCGTTGATGTCTGAGGATATCTTTGCTTACGTACTCCATATCCCCGTTTACCTAGAAAGGAGGCAGAGGTGGGACTCTCTGCCAAGGAACTTTGCACTGGGGTTCTCGTAGGCAGCCAAGGGATGTGGGTGGCCTGGAGCCTGACTGTATGGGGCAGGAACGGACGAGAGGGGAGGAGCTACGGGGTCTGCTGCGGAAGGAACCAGCAAGGGATCAGGTTGAAGAGGAGAGGTGCTAGATGATGCAAGCGATGATGTAGGTGAGGATATAGGAGATGATGCTGGCTTCGAAGAAGAGACAACACTAGGTGATGGACGGGCAGTGTCGCAGGGGCAGATGAGGAGTAAGAGGTAGATGTGGACACAGACAAGGAAGCATGGGACAATGCAGGTGCGGACAATGCAGGCAATGAGGCTAGGAGTGACATAGACGTGGGTGCTGGGACAAACGCACGCGTGGGCACAGGTGATACAGGAGGCACATAGGAGTGTGGAGAGCCACCCGAGGGCCAGTCGGCCCTCGGGTGGACAATGGGCCAAGAGAGGAGATGCGATGGACAATGTCGCAACTGAACTTGCTCTCAAAGAGGAGAGCCTGTCGTGACTCAGAGACACGATGACTCTTTGGATCCCCAAAACTCCATGCCTTGGACAGTGGTTAGACACCGATGAACGGAGACAGACGCCCGCACGGGGAGAGTTTCCCATCACGCTAGTCCTCAGGGAGTCAAACACCTGCAACGCACCCCCAAACCCACGCAAGGTGCAAGTCAGTGCGGCGGTACCATCGTTCATCTGGAGTGATGTGGTGTGGAAGGGGCCCATGAGGATCCCGGTTCCTAACCGAAGCAAAGTACTACATAGCCTCATAAGCAAAAGCTTCAACCAGGCCAGGATTGACCAGCATGGTGCGAACCCCATCCGCAAGAGCACAGTTCTTGCGTTCGGAAATGCCAATTTGCTGAGGGGTATATGGTGCAGATGAATCAAACTGGACACTGACTGAGGTACGAAAGCACAAGTTGGAGCCAATGAGCTCACCACTGCGATCAAAGTGAAACACCTGCAACTTTTGTTGGCAGGCGCGTTTTACTTGGACAAGCCAAGACTCGATCATGGGACATACATCACTCTCGAGACAGAGGGGTGAGATCCAACAGAAGCGGGAATAGTTGTCAGTCGGACATAGGATGTAACGACCGCCGCTAAGGAATTCAACTAGGAATGGTCCCATGACATCAGCATGGACGAGAGCAAGAGGCTCATGGGTGAGAGACGTGGACACAGGAAAAGGGGAATGATGCCATTTTTATTGCGCACAATCCATGCAGTGAGCGGTGTAAGGAGCAGAGAAGGTGGTAGCATCCAGACCACTGGCAGGCTGATGACACAGCAGGCAGTGAATTACAATGGTGCTCACATGGAAGAGACTATGATAAACCAAGACGTAAGCTCAGTAGAAAGCGTAGGAGCAAAATGGGCATGTGCAGCGGCGGCGGAGGACGCATTAGGTGCAAACAGAGGCACACGATATAGCTTATTGCAATGAAGGCCACAGAGCACAACCCATTCAGTCAACTGCAATGAAACAGTACCCACGCCACAAGATGTAACAAAGTCCATACCCTCATCATTCAGAGTAGTGACTGACAGTAGGCTCACCTCAAGTGCTGGAACATACAATACATCAGGCAAGAAGACATTACAGAGGAACCAAAAAACTGCATGGCACCAACACCCTGGACAGGCAGCATCTGACTTAAACCAGTACGGACAAAACGGACGTCCCCGACAGGTCCCAACGACACGAACGCGACACGGGAAGAAGTCATGTGGTGAGTGGCTCCACAGTCAAGAATCTAGAAACCACGAGAAATACGGACAGGAAAGGAAACGTGACATGCAGCAACAGCTCCTGAGAAGGCGGCCAACGACGGCGCACAAATCAGAAAATGTGCCGGAAGACGCGGGCACGTGACATGCCGCCTGTCCTCAATCCATGCATCACCCACACTTGGACCAACCAACGACGCTCCCCGAAGGGATCCATCATACTCAAAACGGTGACCGCTGGACTCTACTGCCAAACTCACAGCACAAGAGGTATCAGACAATCGATGCTGAAGATAGCACACAGATGATGGAAAGTTTGTGCGCAATTGATGGGGTCCGGGCATGGTCGCCGAAGGAGAGGAACAGATTGCACTGGCGGCGGACGTGGATGTGGACAGCCACAAAGAAGAAGTACACACTGTTGACAGTGGCCCAACGATCGCTGGAACCGAGTGAGGCGGCGTCGAAGATATGCATGGTGGTGGCAGCACCAATGACGCCATGCCGCCAAAGAGACGACAGTTGTGCGGGCAAATGTGGGATTAAGGATGGATGGTCCCTATCCCTAGCACATGCAATGTGTGTCTATATGCTGTTATGAACCCTAGAGGTATGAGGAATCCCGTGGTACCGGGACAGAACCCAGAGGTATCTGTGTCTCAACCAAAATGAGTCAATCGTGACAAAAAGTGAAGCATAGGATGAAATCCAAAGAAATGATTTTAGTAGGTCTACGAGGAGACAGGGAAAATCCAAAATGTGTTCAGGTGCTGCATCTCACAACAAGTCGTCTCCTGGGACATTGGGACAAATTCCCATATGTCCGGGTCTCGAAGACAAGTTGTGCATGAAGAGAAAAAAACAAAAGAATGAAATGAAAGAAGAGGGAGAAAGGAGTTTGGTGGATGGAGTTGCTGAGAGGGGCTGCCGACAAAGCAAGCCCAGGTGCATCCTAGCCCTTGCTTTGTTTTGTTTTGTTTTTTCGTTTCCGCCAGCGGAACTACTCTCGCTGATAACAGTGCTCCTGTCGGCGAGTGCCTTCCCCGTCAGCCTTTGCCAGCTTATGAGCTCGTCGATCAACAAACTTGTTGACCGACGAGGTCGTAGACAGGAAGCTTCCAAGCAACTTCCCAATAGCACGTAGCAAGAAGGTCGCTGCTGCCTCTGTTGCCCGCGGCTGCCGGATGCGTGGCGGGTGCAACCCTGATGTTGCCGGTGCTGCTGCTGCTGCTGCTTCCGCTTATGCTACAGATGTTGCTGCTGGCAAGGCTATGATTGCTGCTGCTTTGTAGCTGCTGTAGTTGCTGCTACGGCGCCGTAGCTGCTGCAACTCCGACAACGGCTGCTGGAACAGCTACTGCTGTTGGCAAGGCCGCGGCTCCTGTTGTTGCGGCCTAAAACTCCAACGCTATGGTTGTTGCTCTTGCTGTTGTGTGTGGCTGCCAAATGCCACCGTTGCCGCAATTTTGTGGGACCAGTATGGTGCAGATGCAGTCGTTGCTATTGTTGTAGGTTCTGCTGCAGTGATGGCCGAAGACGTCGTCACTGGTGCTGTACATCGCCGCCAAGACGGCCGTCGCGACAAAGGAAACTGTCAAAAACATTTCAGCAGCATTGTGCCTCCAGCACTGCCAGAGGACTGCGTGACGTGTGTAGCACAAAGATGGTTGTCCCTCAACGGCTCTGATACCATCAGGGAATGCGATATCTCTCTTAGTTGATGCCTGTGTGAGAGGACACGATGTGTGTTACAACGGGAAAAACAACACTACCTTATGTTGAGAGGCGGCAAGGACATGCTTGAAAACGTAGGAGTTGATGGAACAATGAGTGAGAGAAAGGGATATCCCCTCCACCCTCGGTCAGGCAAGCGTACGTGCAAACTGCGGATTGGTTGATATAGCGAACGGACAGAAGCTTGGCCCACTTGGACGAAACCGTAGTAGTTGAGGGTATTCGTGAGAAGATGCAAGGAAGCTTCCTAACAACACTCTCGTTGACTAGGCGTCACTGCCTGATCAGACGGTGACGACAGTCACAAGTCGTGCACGCAACGGCAAGAGTTTGGCTAGGGGACACAAGGCAAGTGTCTGAATGCTGCAGTAGCATTTGCAGAGATGAATAACAAATGACAGGTCCAGGGCATAAATACCTGCCGCGGCGCACAGCGGGTGTCGCACGCGGCGGTCCAAGAGCTGTCCTAAAACTGGCCCCAAACCACTGTTTTAGCCATAACTCTGCACATACATGTCATAATGCTACGCCGTCTAAACCCAGACGTGCAAGATCACAAGACGAATGCTACGACTGGTCATATGCATGCATCCATCATCAGACGGTGGACACGCAATGCAAAAACATGAAAATCGGGCTCATGGCCAGTCCGCCGAAAAGACTCCTGCAAGCTGTAGAAAAAATAGCAAGGAGTCCCGGCAGTGTCCGGGGCTCTGGAGCGGTAGTCGGCTAGCTCCAAGCTGGTAGTCCGCCGCCAGTCGTCGTACTGGTGTCACTAGGGCCCGCCTCAAGGATCTGCACGAGTATGGACACGGCCGAGTGCTCACAGTAGACTGTACAAGAACGTCACAAATCACAACACTCCCCCATGACCCGATGGTACGCATGTCCATACACGTGCAGCACTGGGACAAGTATGATAGTGAGTGTAAAACAGATGGGACACAGACATACATCCCACACTCAACCGCCCTCAGGCATGGGGCGAAGCCAGACAAAACGAATGGCCACCAGGAACTTTCCGCGAGCTAGTGCCTTCGTCAAGAAATCAGCACGCTGCATGTCAGTGCCAACCCACATGACGGAGATCACGTGTCGCTCCACCAGATCACGCACAAAGTGATGCTCAACCGCAATGTGCTTTGTGCGAGNTCACAGGGATGAGGTGCGGGACAGTAGACAGATTGAGGATTTAGGACAATTAGATCATTTGTATTAAGCAATGAGTCTACTTCAATAACAAGTGCCGAGTGATTCAAGCACATGCATGCAATGACGACAATATAAATAAGGCATATGTTGGGTCCTTAGTGCTCAAGCCGAGTGACGCAAGCGATGTTGCAACGTAAGTGGTTGCTTCGAGCAGCTCGCCGACAAGTCGGATGCCTTCAAGAAAATCAAAGTCCATTTTTATTTAAGTCTAGCACCCTTGAGAAATCATCTGAAGTGTATCAAAACATCGATACGGTTTGTGACACTTCTCTCAACCCTTCTGGAAAGCGGTCTAATTCGTCAGAAATTCGTGGAAGGAATGCTGCAGGTCAGGTCAGGTGGTTAAAATGTTCTCAGCCGGTCGCCACAAAAACTCCTGAGGTGAACACGCAGCGGGCCTTGAATAGTTCGGACGCGCAGATTTTAGGGACTCGTGTACATCAGGGACATAACACTTCTCTCTCTTTTAGCCATGACGTCCTGGTACGTGAGCAGACATAGACCAATGACGGCGGTTGTAGACATCAATCAGATGATCGACGTCTCAGAGGTTGTCGTAGGGCTCCAAATATAGATGATGCAAGCGATGATGTAGGTGAGGATATAGGAGATGATGCTGGCTTCGAAGAAGAGACAACACTAGGTGATGGACGGGCAGTGTCGCAGGGGCAGATGAGGAGCAAGAGGTAGATGTGGACACAGGCAAGGAAGCATGGGACAATGCATGTGCGGACAATGCAGGCAATGACGCTAGGAGCGACATAGATGTGGGTGCTGGGACAAACGCACGCGTGGGCACAGGTGAGACAGGAGGCACATGGAAGTTTGGAGAGCCACCCGAGGGCCAGTCGGCCCAAGAGCTACCAGCACAACGCCAAAATGGGCCAAGAGAGGAGACGCGATGGACAATGTCGCAACTGAACTTGCTCTCAAAGAGGAGAGCCTGTCGTGACTCAGAGACACAATGACTCTTTGGATCCTCAAAACAACATGCCATGGACGGTGGTGAGACACCGATGAACGGAGACAGATGCCCGCGCGGGGAGAGTTTCCCACCACGCTATTCCTCAGAGAGTCAAACACCTGCAACACACCCCTAAACCCACGCAAGGTGGAAGGCAGTGCGGCGATGGTAACATCGTTCATATGGAGTGATGTGGTGTGGGGGGGGGGCATGAGGGTCCCGGTCCCTAACCCAAGCAAAGTACTTCATAGCCTCATAAGCGAAAGCTTCAACCAGGCCAGAATTGACCAGCATGGTGCAAATCCCATCCGCAAGAGCACGGTTCTTGCCTTCAGAAATGCCAATTTGCTAAGGGGTATAGGGTGCAGATGACTCAAACTGGACACTGACTGAGGTACGAAAACACAAGTTGGAGCCAATGAACTCACCACTGCGATCAAAGTGAAACACCTGCAACTTGTGTTGGCAGGTGCGCTTTACTTGGACAAGCCAAGACTCGATCCTGGGACGTACATCACTCTCGAGACAGAGGGGTGAGATCCAACAAAAGCGGGAATGGTTGTCAGTCGGACATAGGATATAACGACTGCCGCTAAGGAACTCAACTAGGAATGGTCCCATGACATCAGCATGGACAAGAGCAAGAGGCTCATGGGTGAGAGACGTGGACACAGGAAAAGGGGAATGATGCCATTTTTACTGCGCACAATCCATGCAGTGAGCGGTGTAAGGAGCAGATGAGGTGGTAGCATCCAGACCAGTGGCAGGCTGATGACATAGCAGGCAGTGGATTACAATGGTGCTCACATGGAAGAGACAATGATAAACCAAGACGTAAGCTCAGTAGAAAGCGTAGGAGCAAAATGGGCATGTGCAACGGCAGCGGAGGACGCATTAGGTGCAAACAGAGGCACACGATACAGTTTATTACAATGAAGGCCACAGAGCACAACCCATTCAGTCAACTGCGATGAAACAGTACCCACGCCACAAGATGTAACAAAGTCCATACCCTCATCATTCAGAGTAGTGACTGACAGTAGGATCACCTCAAGTGCTGGTACATACAATACATCAGGCAAGAATACATTAGCAGAGGAACCAAAAAACTGCACGGCACCAACACCCTGGACAGGCAGCATCTGACTTGAACCAGTACGGAAAACACGGACATCCCCGACAGGTCCCAACGACACGAACGCGACACGGGAAGAAGTCATGTGGTGAGTGGCTCCACAATCGAGAATCTAGAAACCACGAGAAATACGGACAAGAAAGGCAACGTGACATGCAGCAACAGCTCCTGAGAAGCCGGCCAACAACGGCGCACAAATCAGAAAATGTGCCGGAACACGCGGGCACGTGACATGCCGCCTGTCCTCAATCCATGCATCACCCACACTTGGACCGACCAACGACGCTCCCCGAAGGTATCCATCATACTCAAAACGGTGACCGCTGGACTCTACCGCCAAACTCACAGCACAAGAGGTATCAGACAATCGCTGCTGAAGATAGCACACAGATGATGGAAAGTTTGTGCACAATTGATGGGGTCCGGGCATGGTCGCCGAAGGAGAGGAACAGATTGCACTGGCGGCGGACGTGGCTGTCCACATCCACATGTGGACAGCCACAAAGAAGGAGTACACACTGTTGACAGTGGTCCAACGATCGCTGGAACCAAGTAAGGCGGCATCGAAGATATGCATGGTGGTGGCAGCACCAATGACGTCATGCCGCCAAAGAGACGACAGTTGTGCGGGGAAATGTGGGATTAAGGATAGATGGTCCCTATCCCTAGCACATGCAATGAGGAATCCCGTGGTACCGGGACAGAACCCAGAGGTATCTGTGTCTCAACCAAAATGAGTCAATCGCGACAAAAAGTGAAGCATAGGATGAAATCCAAAGAAATGATTTTAGTAGGTCTACGAGGAGACAGGGAAAATTCAAAATGTGTTCAGGTGCTGCATCTCAAAACAAGTCGTCTCCTGGGACATTGGGACAAATTCCCATATGTCCGGGTCTCGACGACAAGTTGTGCATGAAGAGAAAAAAAACAAAAGAATGAAATGAAAGAAGAGGGAGAAAGGAGTTTGGTGGATGGAGTTGCTGAGAGGGGCTGCCAACAAAGCAAGCCCAGGTGCATCCTAGCCCTTGCTTTGTTTTGTTTTGTTTTTTCGTTTCCGCCAGCGGAACTACTCTAGCTGATAACAGTGCTCCTGTCGGCGAGTGCCTTCCCCGTCAGACTTTGCCATCTTATGAGCTCGTCGATCAACAAACTCGTTGACCGACGAGGTCGTAGACGGGAAGCTTCCAAGCAACTTCCCAATAGCATGTAGCAAGAAGGTCGCTGCTGCCTCTGTTGCCCGCGGCTGCCGGATGCCACCGTAGTTGTGCGTGGCAGGTGCAACCCTGATGTTGCCGGTGCTGCTGCTGCAACTGCTTCCGCTTATGCTACAGATGTTGCTGCTGGCAAGGCTGTGATTGCTGCTGCTTTGTAGCTGCTGTAGTTGCTGCTACGACGCCGTAGCTGCTGCAACTCCGACTACGGCTGCTGGAATAGCTGCTGCTGTTGGCGAGGCCGCGGCTCCTGTTGTTGCGGCCTAAAACTCCAACGCTATGGTTGTTGCTATTGCTGTTGTGTGTGGCTGCCGAATGCCACCGTTGCCGCAATTTTGTGGGACCAGTATGGTGCAGATGCAGTCGTTGCTATTGTTGTAGGTTCTGCTGCAGTGATGGCCGAAGACGTCGTCACTCGTGCTGTACATCGCCGCCAAGACGGCCGTCGCGACAAAGGAAACTGTCAAAAACATTTCAGCAGCATTGTGCCTCCAGCACTGCCAGAGGACTGCGTGACGTGTGGAGCACAAAGATGGTTGTCCCTTAACGGCTCTGATACCATCAAAGAATGCGATATCTCTCTTAGTTGATGCCTGTGTGAGAGGACACGATGTGTGTTACAACGGGAAAGACAACACTACCTTAGGTTGAGAGGCGGCAAAGACATGCTTGAAAACGTAGGAGTTGATGGAACAATGAGTGAGAGAAAGGGATATCCCCTCCACCCTCGGTCAGGCAAGCGTACGTGCAAACTGCGGATTGGTTGATATAGCGAACGGACAGAAGCTTGGCCCACTTGGACGAAACCGCGGTAGTTGAGGGTATTCGTGAGAAGATGCAAGGAAGCTTCCTGACAACACTCTCGTTGACTATGCGTCACTGCCTGATCAGACGGTGACGACAGTCACAAGTCGTGCACGCAACGGCAAGAGTTTGGCTAGGGGACACAAGGCAAGTGTCTGAATGTTGCAGTAGCATTTGCAGAGATGAATAACAAATGACAGGTCCATGGCACAAATACCTGCCGCGGCGCACAGCGGGTGTCGCATGCGGCGGTCCAAGAGCTGTCCTAAAACTGGCCCCAAACCACTGTTTTAGCCATAACTCTGCGCACACATGTCAGAATGCTACGCCGTCTGAACCTAGACGTGCAGGATCACAAGACAAACGCTACGACTGGTCACATGCATGCATCCATCATCAGACGGTGGACACGCAATGCAAAAACATGCAAATCGGGCTCATGGCCAGTCCGCCGAAAAGACTCCTGCAAGCGTCAGAAAAAATAGCAAGGAGTCCCGGCAGTGTCCGGGGCTCTGGAGCGGTAGTCAGCTAGCTCCAAGCTGGTAGTCCGCCGCCAGTCGTCATACTGGTGTCACCAGGGCCCGCCTCAGGGATCTGCACGAGTATGGACACGGCCGAGTAGTCATAGTAGACTGTACAAGAACTTTACAAATCATAACACTCCCCCATGACCCGATGGTACGCATGTCCATGCACGTGCAGCACTGGGACAAGTACGATAGTGAGTGTAAAACAGATGGGACACAGACACACATCCCACACTCAACCACCCTCAGGCATGGGGCGAAGCCAGACAAAATGAATGGCCACCAGGAACTTTCTGTGAGCTAGTGCCTTCGTCAACAAATCAGCACGCTGCATGTCAGTGCCAACCCACATGACGGAGATCACGTGTCGCTCCACCAGATCACACACAAAGTGATGCTCAACCGTAATGTGCTTTGTGCAAGCGTGAAAGATACCGGAGTTCTCCGCAATGGCGAGAGCACTCTCGTTGTCGCAATGAAGCACAATGGTGGGTACTGACTGACCAAGCTCAAGGAACCGGCACTGCAGCCATACCGCCTCAGCAGCCCCTGCGTCCAAAGCAACGTACTCTGCCTCCGATGAGCTACATGGAATGCAACCCTGCTTCCCGCTACGCAAAGACAGAGCCGTACCACCGAGCAGGAATACGTAGCCAGTACGGCTGCGTCCATCTCGGGTCCAGGCCCAATCGCTGTCAGTGTACCCGTCAAGGACCATCAAAAACTGTCGACGAAAGCAGAGTCCCAGGTACGGCGTTGAGACCACGTACGGTACCACTCGCACAGCCGTGTGAAGGGCTCTAGCACGTGGAGCCTACGAGAACTGAGCGAGGAGGTTGACGGCGAACGCGATGTCAGGACATGTGGTAGTGGCCAAGTACATCAGAGATCCGATGAGACGGAGGTACAAGGTCACGTCCACTGTCTCCCCCAACTGTGTGGGATCATCCACCTTCAGGGCATCCTGTCCATCGGGTGTAAGAGGTGTGGAAGCGGTGGGCATTGCACAAGGAGATCCCTGAAACGCTGCCCCACGACTCGTGCGTATCGGGCCTGATGCAGCAATAGTGTCTGACGTCTGCGATCTCGCACGATATCCATACCAAGAAAAACCGATGCAAGACCGAGGTCCTTCATCCTGTAGGCAGTCTGAAGGACAGCCTTGGCCTCCTTCACGGCCTCCAGGGATGGAGACGCGATCAGAAAGTCATCGACATAGACCAGGATGGCGGTGAACCGCTCGGGTGTCGGTAGGATGAAGAGAGAGGGATCTGCCTTGCTATGTACATATCCTGCACGAGTCAAAGTGCCTGTGATCTCCTGGTTCCAACACCGCGGAGACTGCTTGAGGCCGTATAAGGACTTGTGCAAGCGCCAGACCTTGTCACCGTCCTCAAAGCCTGGTGGCTGAGCCACGTAAATCTCCTCATCCAGAGAGCCATGGAGGAACACAAAGTTCACGTCCATCTAGTGCAGTTCCCAGTCATGCTGAGCCACTACACCAAGCAGAGCTCGAGCTAAGGTCATGCGGCCGACGGGGGCAAACGTGTCAATTTAATCGACGCCCTCAATCTGAGAGTAACCCATGACGACCAAGAGGGCCTTGTAGCATTCCAGTAAGCCATCCGGCTTCACTTTCTTGCGAAAGACCCACTTGACCTGAATAGTCTTCCTCCCATGGGGAAGGTCGACAAGCTCGTAGACTCTATGCTCTTGGATAGCACGAAGCTCATCCTCGCAGGCAACGCGCCAAGCATCAGCATCCTATGATGAGAGAGCTTCCCTCAGGGTGCCCGGGTCGGGCGCCATAGAGGGAGAGCTCTATGTGGCAAGGGCACACGCCTTGGTGCTAGGCCTGACGACCACAAGATCAGCTGTTGCATCACAAGCGATATGGAACTCGCGAGTGACGAGGTCGTGCCCTACGACGCACGCTGGATGTACCTCTGTGACCTCAGTGCGGACACTCAGGCCTAAGGCCTTTGTGCTGGGGTCACCACTCGCGATGCTGCAAGAGGGGCGCCTGGGTGCGGGGTCCGACGCTCGTTGAGCTCTGGAATCCAGTGGTTTAAGACGGCCACCGGGCTCATAGGAGTAACCTGAGCTTGAGGGACGCACCTCAGGCTCAAGGACAGGCATGACCACAGCTGGTGGGGGCTGAGGCAAGGCAGCCGGTGATGCCGTGCGAGGAGATGCGTGTGTGGGGGACACGGGGCTGGGTGTGACAGCAGGAGCATGCGATACTCGACCTGACACAGAGGTAGGAGTGCCAGCAGACGCAGGTACGGGAGTAGGCGAGACTGGACCAGACACAGAAACATGAGTGCCTGCAGACACAGGTATTGGCGCAGAAGTAGGCGTGGGGACAGAAGCAAGGGCACCTGTGGGGTGTGAAATAGGCTCTATGGGCAAGGTCTCTAAACTGACGGCGATGATCGCCGGGTCATCAAGGGCCGGAGACCGAGAGGTGAAGGGGGCTCGAATGGACACATCAGCATGGTGAGAGGTTCTCGTTGGCATAGAAGTCTCCCCCATCCACCGAGAACCCTCACAGGTAGGAATATGTGTGGCGGAAAGTGCCGTGATTAAAGTCAGGTCACGGTAGGTGAGAGACTCGAAAAAGAGCGCGTCGCGTGACTCAATGACACGACGACGAGAAGGGTCCCAGAAGCGCCAAGCCTTTGACCGCAGGGTAATGCCGACGAAGGCACACAAGCGGCCCCAAGGTGAGACCTTGGACCCCTGCTGGTCCTCGATGTACCACACGGAGGCCAGGGATCCCCAGACGCAAGCGAGACGAAGGTCAGCACGGTGTCCAAACCAGAGCTCGTGCGGTGTGATATGGTCCGGAAGCCGACCGTGCAGGAGGCGGTTCCAGACCCAAATCATGCAGGCAAAACCCTCAAAGACAAAGGACTCAGGGAGACCGCACTCAGACCGCATAGCACGAACCGCATCCTCCATGGTGCAGTTCTAGTGCTCAGAGACACCGTTCTGCTGAGGGGTAGCAGGAGCGGAGAGCTAGTGAAAAATCCCGTGGACAGTCAAGAATGTGTCCATCTCGCCAAGGAACTCACCGCCACGATCCGAGCAAAAAGTATGGAGCGTGTGACATGACTGACGCTCAGCCATCACTAGCTAGAGTCGAACCGCAAGGGCGGCGTCGCTCTTCTGACGCATGCTGTAGACCCACCGCATCCGGGTAAAGTCATGAGTCAGAGTCAGAACATACCAACCCCGATCAGAGAGGGACTCGACCGCAAGAGGACCGAGAAGCTCTGAGTGAACTAACTCGAGAGGCTGAAGCGCTCTGGAACGAGAGTCAGGGTAGGTGCATCAGTGCATCTTCCCATGAGCGCAAAAGAGACAGTCGGTCTCGGGTGGCTTCTCGAAAGAAGCCGCTTCAAGACCGAGAGCTGGCTGTGTCCGGATGAGCTTCGACACAATATCAGAGCCCACGTGACACAGATGGCAATGAAGCAACCGCTGGTGTTCCAGAGACAGAACACTAGTGACAAAGACTCGACCGGAGGAGGAAGGAGAGCAAGGGGAGGAGGTCCGAAAGACGCGATACAGATCATCTACGACTGAGGCACAAAGGACAACGCTGCGAGTGTCAGTAGCAGTCACAATCGCAGAGTCTGCGGTATGCTCCACAGAGAGACCCATCAGTGTGCATGCACGTACAGAAAGCAGGTTGAGCTCAAGATCAGGCACAAACAACACGTCGGAAAGGTACCAGGGGCCAGACGGACCGTCGAAGTATACGACCCCAACACCATGGACTGGCAGGGACTGACCAGAGCCTGTATGAACAGAACGGACAGACGTGACAGGACCGAGAACAACAAAATCACTATGACGACACGTCATGTGATGAGTGGCACCAGAATCGATGATCCAAGTGCCACCAATGTCACGACTGGTGGACGTCACTGTACAACGCGCAATGGAACACTCGGCATCAGAGGGACGCTGAGCGGTCAGTGGGGAGAAACGACGTAGGGCACAAAGATTCATGAACCCAATCGGTGCAGTCAGGCCCATCATCATCACATGCTGATTGTGCTCCCCCACACGCGTCGTCACGAGTCATAGGAACGGACGAGAGACAGTCTGTGGACCACCCGACGATGACAACACACTCGCACCTCCCTGAAAGCCGAGCGCCGGAAGATGTCGGAGCTCTGCGATGGTGCGGTCGCGTGGGTCCGGTTCACTGCTCCTCGCCGGTGAGGGAGCAGGAACAGCTGCACTCGTGGCCGCCACACGTCCGGAGGATGGCAAAATGACGTGCTGGACGTGGAACAGAGGGCGTGTGCAGCCTGGAGCCCATGAGTAATCCGCGTCCAGTCGAGCGGCTGCTGGCACTCGGTGTAGCGATGGGCACCTCCACAGTTGTAACAGTGAACAGAACGTCCACTGCTACCACTTGATGACGACTGCTGCTGGGACTGCTGCTGACCTGATCCACGCTTCCCCTTCTTCTTCCCCTGAGCAACTGCTGCAACACCCTGTGTCTGAGTGGGTGTGGGCGGGACCGAAGAGGAGGAAGATGAGGACATGATGGAGGATGAAGAAGGAGACTGTAGGAGGGAAGATGGTGGTGATGCGACGACTGCTACAGCAAGAGAGGTCTCCTGATGGGCCACGGCTGCCTCGCGAGCTGAAGTCACATGGAGGAAGAGCTGATGCACCCGGGGGAGAAGCTGTAGAGTGGCTAAAAAGGGCTCGAGGACAGCGTCGCTGTACCGTGTGAAGATGTCAGTGTACTCAAGGCAAACTCCGAGTATCATCGTACGGAGCGCCCACGGTTGTGTGCCTCCTGAGGTCCCAAGGCGCATGTATATGCGCATGGCGTATCGCCAGTAGTCGGCAGCAGGATGTGCAGGCCCCTGACGGAGAGAGTGGAAGGCACGAATTTGTGCTGCACGAGTGGCGTGCATCTTTGCGGCTAGCAAGGATAAGGCCAAATCCCAACCTCCGCGTGGATCGGCGCCGGTGCCTATGCTGGCCTCACCAAGGAAGGGGCATAAATCGACGACGGTCTTGCGTGGCATGGCATAGAGAAGTCCGCGCATCGCCTTGGCTGCTATCAGCACCTGTGCTGGGTCTGTAGGCTGATACGGACTGTGGTAGTAGGGCCACACTCCCTTTGAAGTAGCCCAAACCTGAAAGAGGATCTCCCAACATTCGAAGCCGTCCTCACTGATGTACCGTGGAGATGGTGTCTCAAAGTCCTAAGGTTGCCGCTCCGTGGGGAGAGCAACCGCAGGCTAAGGAGGACGAGGGATGGGGAAGACTCCTAGAAGAGGATATTCACTGGGATAGTTGGGTGACGATTGTATCGGAGGAAACCGAGGAGATCTGGTGCCCGTCTGCAGCTGACGGAGGCGCTCCTAAAGAACTCGAATCTTATGATCCGGGGAGTCGCCAGTGATGCCTGGCATGAATGGATCATCATCCAGGAGGTCAGGAGGTGATGGGTCAGGTGTAGCTCCTTTCCGGGGTGCCTGAGCCGACGGCTATGTAGAGACCGCGACGCCGACAGCTCCGTAGGAAACCTGCCCTGGGACCGTGGATTGGGTACGCAGAAGCTCAGTCAGCGTGCATATGGCATCAGTCTGCTCCCGTTGTAGGCGATGCATCTCATCCTGCTGGCTCCCCAGATTCTAAATGGCCTGCGAGCGTGGGCTCAGGATCTCAGAAGAAGAGGATGAGGGATCACCTGTCCCCTCCCCCTTGTTGTCAGACGAGTTCATGTCCCCTCTCAATATGGGTCGACAGGTTAGGTTTGTCGAATTGCAAAAGCGTCGGCGTTTCTCGACGAGTTAAAACGTTGGCAGCTTTTGACTGTCCGGCCAAACAATTGGCTAAGTATGGTGCTGACGTCAGCAGGTGGTTGCAGACGTCAGCCCGACCTGATGACGTCCGCAAGCAAAAATGCTGACGTCAGCTCGACTCCCCCTCCTTCCTTTTTTTGGGTGTGCTGTTTCCTCTTGCGCTTCTGCGCGGGCGTGTAGCCGCTCCGCGGCGGCTGTGCGGAAGCTACGCAGAAGCTGCGCAGCAACTTCCGCTCAGCTGCTGCTACAACTGTGCTGTCAGCTGCAGTAGCAGCTGCGTGGCTGCGTGCGCAACAGTGGCAGCAGTGGTTGCGCAATGCTGCTGATGCTGCTGCACGCTACGGCTGCTGCTCGCTGCCGAGCTGCTCTTACTGCAACTGCTACCGCTCTCCTACTGCTGTCGCGGCTGCCGCTGCTACTCCTATGCTGCAGTCGCCACCGTTGCTGCTACTCTGCTGTTGCCGCCATTGCTGCGCTGCGTTGCTGTTGCCGTAGCCGCCGTTGCGGCTGCGGACGGCGGCTGCACTCGTTGCAGCCGCCACGCGCTGCTGTAGTTGCTGCTACAACGCTACTGCTGTCGCTACTGGTGTTGCTGCTCTGCTGCTATGCTGCTGCTGGCACGGTGGCAACACCGCTGCTACGGTCTCACGTGATGGGTGTGGGCTGCGTTGACGGCGACCGGCTGTCTTCGACAAGCCCCAGTGGATCTGCTGCAGCGGTGACTCTCATGGCTGCTGCTCTGCTGCGCCTCTGCTGCGCAGCTCAGTGAGAAGTGTCTCAGTGCTCTGAGAAGTGTCTCAGTGCTCTGATACCATGAGAAGATGTAAGGAAGCTTCCTAGTAACACTCGCATTGACCAGGCATCACTGCGTGATCAGACGGTGACGACAATCACAAGTCGTGCACGCAACGGCAAGAGTTTGGCTAAGGGACACAAGGCAAAGTGTCTGAATGCTTCAATAGCATTTGCAGAGAGGGATAACAAATGACAGGTCCATGGCATAAATACCTGCCGTGGCGCACAGCGGGTGTCGCACGCGGCGGTCCAAGAGTTGTCCTAAAACTGGCCCAAAACCACTGATTTGGCCATAACTCTGGGCACACATGTCAGAATGCTACGCCGTCTGAACCTAGACGTGCAGGATGACAAGACGGACACTACTACTGGTCACATACATGCATCGATCATCAGACGATGGACACGCAATGCAAAAACATGCAAATCAGGCTCATGGCCAGTCCGGCGAAAAGACTCCTGCAAGCTGCAGAAAAAATAGCAGGGAGTCCTGGCAGTGTCCGGGGCTCTGGAGCGGTAGTCAGCCAGCTCCAAGCTGGTAGTCCGCCGCCAGTCGTCGCACCGGTGTCACCAGGGCCCGCCTCAGGGATCTGCACGAGTATGGACACGGTCGAGTGGTCACAGTAGACTGTACAAGAACGTAACAAATCACAACACTTCGACCCTCAACTCATCCCATTTGTCGCCCCACAGGCCTGGACCATTTCAAGTCATGTCGCACAGGGGCGCTACATTCCTCCCACACAAGAATGGACCCGCCCTTGGTGTCCACAATTGGTGTTGAACCCCTCCGCTCTGATACCAAACATAGCACGCAAACGGGAAGCTTGGCCCACTGGGCCAAAACTGCGGTAGTTGAGGGTCTCCGACCCTCAACTCATCCCATCCGTCGCCCCACAGGCCTGGACCAGTTCAAGTCACGTGGCACACTGGAACTATAGCTGAGCTGACCTGTGGGAAAGTCCAAGAAGTATGTACGAGCTACCAAGGCGGATAGATCTCGACAACAGTACGGGTCACTCAGGTGGCCGAATGACAAGGCGAAAGAAGCAGCGGAAGCAGAAAAACAAGCAATATGTAAGCAAGCAAACGAGAAGCAGAAGTGATGGTTCCGAAAAATCAGCCCTCGTGAACTGGCCACCGAGAAAACTCCTATGTGCAAGATGAGGGAGTGACTATCAAAGTGGTTGTCGACCACTGTAACCTGTCTACATGTGAACCGGGTCAAGTCCAGAGGTCACCAAGACCGACATAAAGACATAGGGTCGTGCATGAGCATGGACATGGCTGAGGGGTCCAAGTAACTAGTACAAATAGATGGAGACCACTCGCATCACAAGACCGAGGATGCGAAGGGGAATTTCGAGCAAAGTCAGACAGCAAGAAAACATAGGGGCTTTAGACGAAACAGGTCCAAAATGGAAAGGTTGGAAACTACAGTCAAATGTACCAGCCACTTCATTCAGTTGAGAAAAACTAGTGGAATGTAGGGGCCAGCTTGGTTTCTCTGATTGTGGTGATGGAACTTTTGGTCCCTTGCGACTCATATATGCTAAACCAACTTGGTGCTCGTCGCCTCGCTCAAATACACTGGCTTCAAACTAACCCCCCTTCTCCGCATTGGTAGCCCCCAAAACTTCTCCATGTACGGACCCACAGCTAGTGGTCTACCCACCGAGGGCCTCCAATAAGAAATTGCAGCATGTCTATCACTGATGGGTGCAGTGCTTGAAGCACAGTCAGAAGAACAGCGTTGAAGTGGAGGGTTCTGCCTTGCACCACCCTTGAGTACATTCTTTCAATTACCGTAATGTCCCTTACATTCGACAATTTTTTTGAACTGAATTAAGTGACTCTTATATTCGACAATGATTTCCAGCTTTCTATTTTTCGACCTGTTTCGTCCAAAGCACCTGGGTTTTATTCCTGTCTGATTTTGGTCGAAATGCCAGTTCACGTCCTTGGTCTGTCCCTAGAACTTTGGTTTTCGAATCTCCGAACTGCGAAAAGCGAGAGCGAAGTTGCATCTTGCAGCTCGCTCCGCACGGTCTCTCGCAGCTCGATTCGCGTTTTGCAGGCTGCCACGTCCACGTGGCTTCCGCACTGTCGCAGCACTGCACGCGGAACGTGGATGTTTCACGTTCTGCATGCAGTCCTCGCGAAAGCTGAAACTGTATCTAGAGAAAGTAGGCTTTGGCAATTTTAGGTGTGATCCGTCCATGAGACCATAATTATTTAGGTGCCTGAATGGTCGAAGGAAAATAACTATTTTAGTCGAATGTATGGGGCACTACGGTAAGTTGGCCCTTCTTCTGACGCCATGTGAAGTTTCTTCCTCATCAGGCTCTTGTAGGGGCTCTTGTAGTGTCAGTTTTTGCTGCGCTTTGCGCAAAACATTCGCTTGCGACGGACGACGGTGAGGGCAAACCCTATTTGTTGACATTTCCAATGAAGGCTTCTGGCCTGGTCTCGTGGCCCACTCACCTATGCGGCCCACACCACTCGCTGCTCCATATGCAAGCAGCAACTACAGGATCGATCGAGTGTGGCAGAGCTTTGTGGAGCGCAACTAAGTTCCACACCTCCGCTACACCAGGAACTATCTCTGATATGACTCTATTCCAGAGTCCACTCCCCTTCTCCCCATTCGCGTTGCTTTTGGGGACATTGACGTTGATGCTGATGTCGATGCCGCTGTCGATTTCGATGTCGAAGTCGCTGTCGATGCTGAGAAGGGCCCCCACAGCAGTGAGGACGGCGACGAGGCATACAAGAGGAATGCCTCTCGGATCTTCTCTCGGNAACGAATGGCCACCAGGAACTTTCCGCGAGCTAGTGCCTTCGTCAAGAAATCAGCACGCTGCATGTCAGTGCCAACCCACATGACGGAGATCACGTGTCGCTCCACCAGATCACGCACAAAGTGATGCTCAACCGCAATGTGCTTTGTGCGAGCGTGAAAGACACCGGAGTTCTCCGCAATGGCGAGAGCACTCTCGTTGTCGCAACGAAGCACAATGGTGGGTACTGACTGACCAAGCTCAAGGAATAGGCGCTGCAGCCATACCGCCTCAGCAGCCCCTGCGCCCAAAGCAACGTACTCTGCCTTCAATGAGCTACGTGCAATGCAACCGTGCTTCCCGCTACGCCAAGACAGGACGGTACCACCGAGCAGGAATACGTAGCCAGTACGGCTGCGTCCATCTGGGGTCCAGGCCCAGTCGCTGTCAGTGTACCCGTCAAGGACCATCGAAAACTGCCGACGAAAGCAGAGTCCCAAGTACGGCGTGGAGACCACGTACGGCACCACTCGCACAGCCGCGTGAAGGGCTCTAGCACGTGGAGCCTGCGAGAACTAAGCGAGGAGGTTGATAGTGAAGGCGATGTCAGGACGTGTGGTAGTGGCCAAGTACATCAGAGATCCGATGAGACAGAGGTACAAGGTCACGTCCACTGTCTCACCCAACTGTGTGGGATCATCCACTTTCAGGGCATCCTGTCCATCGGGTGTAAAAGGTGTGGAAGCGATGGGAATTGCACCGAGGAGATCGCTGAAACGCTCCCCCACGACTCGTGCGTATCGGGCGTGATGCAGCAACAGTGTCCGACGTCTGCGATCTCGCACGATCTCCATACCAAGAAACACCGATGCAGGACCGAGGTCCTTCATCCTGTAGGCAGTCTGAAGGACAGCCTTGGCCTCCTTCACGGCCTCCAGAGATGGAGACGCGATCAGAAGGTCATCGACATAGACCAGGATGGCGGTGAACCGCTCGGGTGTCGGTAGGATGAAGAGAGAGGGATCTGCCTTGCTATGTACATATCCTGCACGAGTCAAAGTGCCGCTGATCTCCCGGTTCCAACACCGCGGAGACTGCTTGAGGCCGTATAAGGACTTGCGCAAGCGCCAAACCTTTTCACCGTCCTCAAAGCCTGGTGGTTGAGCCACGTAAATCTCCTCATCCAGAGAGCCATGGAGGAACGCAACGTTCACATCCATCTGGTGTAGTTCCCAGTCATGCTGAGCCACTACACCAAGCAGAGCTCGAGCTAAGGTCATGCGGCCGACGGGGGCAAATGTGTCAATTTAATCGACGCCCTCAATCTGAGAGTAACCCTTGACGACCAAGAGGGCCTTGTAGCGTTCCAGTGAGCCATCCGGCTTCACTTTCTTGCGAAAGACCCACTTGACCTGAATAGCCTTCCTCCCAGGGGGAAGGTCAACAAGCTCGTAGACTTTATGCTCTCAGATAGCGCGAAGCTCATCCTCGCAGGAAGCGCGCCAAGCATTAGCATCCTATGATGAGAGAGCTTCCCTCAGGGTGCCCGGGTCGGGTGCCATAGAGGGAGAGCTCTACGTGGCAAGGGCACACGCCTTGGTGCTAGTCCTGACGAACACAAGATCAGCTGTTGTATCACAAGCGATATGGAACTCGCGAGTGACGAGGTCGTGCCCTACGGGGCACGCTGGATGTATCTCTGTGAGCTCAGTGCGGACACTCAGGCCTAAGGCCTTTGTGCCGGGATCACCACTCGCGATGCTGCAAGAGGGGCGCCTGGGTGCGGGCCCCGACGCTCGTTGAGCTCCGGAATCCAGTGGTCGAAGACGGCCACCGGGTCCACGAGAGTAACCTGAGCTTGAGGGACGCACCTCAGGCTCAAAGACAGGCATGACCACAGCTGGTGGGGGCTGAGGCAAGGCAGCCGGTGATGCTGTGCAAGGAGATGCGTGTGTGGGGGACATGGGGCTGGGTGTGACAGCAGGAGCAGGCGAGACTCGACCAGACACAGAGGCAGGAGTGCCAGCAGACGCAGGTACGGGAGTAGGCGAGACTGGACCAGACACACAAACAGGAGTGCCTGCAGACACAGGTACTGGCGCAGAAGTAGGCGTGGGGACAGAAGCAGGGGCACCTGTGGGGTGTAAAACAAGCTCTAGGGGCAAGGTCTCTGGACTGACGGCAATGATCGCCGGGTCATCAAGGGCCGGAGACCGAGAGGTAAAGGGGGCTTGAACGGACACATCAGCCTGGTGAGAGGTTCTCGTTGGCATAGAAGTCTCCCCCATCCACCGAGAACCCTCACAGGTAGGAACATGTGTGGCGGAGAGTGTCGTGATTGAATTCAGGTCACGGTAGGTGAGAGACTCGAAAAAGAGCGTGTCGCATGACTCAATGACACGACGACGAAAAGGGTCCCAGAAGCGCCAAGCCTTCGACCGCGGGGTAATGGCGACGAAGGCACACAAGCAGCCCCGAGATGAGACCTTGGACCCCTGCTGGTCCTCGATGTACCACACGGAGGCCAGGTATCCCCAGACGCGAGCGAGACGAAGGTCAGCACGGTGTCCAAACCAGAGCTTGTACGGTGTGATATGGTCCGGAAGCCGACCGTGCGGGAGGCGGTTCCAGACCCAAGTCATGCAGGCGAAACCCTCAAAGACAAAGGACTCAGGGAGACCGCACTCAGACCACATAGCGCGAACCGCATCCTCCATGGTGCGGTTCCAGTGCTCAAAAACACCGTTCTGCTGAAGGGTAGCAGGAGCGGAGAGCTAGTGAAAAATCCCATGCTCAGTCAAGAATGCGTCCATCTCGCCAAGGAACTCACCGCCACGATCCGAGCGGAAAGTATGGAGCGTGTGACATGACTGACGCTTAGCCATCACTAGCCCGAGTCGAGCCGCAAGGGCGGCGTCGCTCTTCTGACGCATGCTGTAGACCCATCGTATCCGGGCAAAGTCATGAGTCAGAGTCAGAACATACCAACCCCGATCAGAGAGGGACTCGACCGCAAGAGGACCGAGAAGGTCTGAGTGAACTAACTCGAGAGGCCGAAGCGCTCTGGAACGAGAGTCAGGGTAGGTGCATCAGTGCATCTTCCCATGAGCGTAAAAGAGACAGTCGGTCTCGGGTGGGTTCTCGAAAGAAGCCGCATCAAGACCGAGAGCTGGTTGTGTCCGAATGAGCTTCGACACAGTATCAGAGCCCACGTGACACAGACGGCGATGAAGCAACCGCTGGTGTTCCAGAGACAGAACACCAGTGACAAAGACTCGACTGGATGAGGAAGGAGAGCAAGGGGAGGAGGTCCGAGAGACGCGATATAGATCATCTACGACTGAGGCACAAAGGACAACGATGCGAGTCAGTAGCAGTCACAATCGCTGAGTCTGCAGTATGCTCCACAGAGAGACCCATCAGTGTGCAGGCACGCATAGAAAGCAGGTTGAGCTCAAGATCAGGCACAAACAACACGTCGGAAAGGTACAAGGGGCCAGACGGACCGTCGAAATATACGACCCCAACACCATGGACTGGCAAGGACTGACCAGAGCCTGTACGGACAGAACGGACAGACGTGACAGGACCGAGAACAACAAAATCACTATGACAACACGTCATGTGATGAGTGGCACCAGAACCGATGATCCAAGTGCCATCAATGTCACGACTGGTGGACGTCACTGTACAACGGGCAATGGAATACTCGGCATCAGAGGAACGTTGAGCCGTCAGTGGGGAGGAACGACGCAGGGCACAAAGATGAGACTCATGAACCCAATCGGTGCAGTCAGGCCCATCATCATCACATGCTGATTGTGCTCCCCCACACGCGTCGTCACAAGTCACAGGAACGGACGGAGAGACCGTCTGTGGACCACCCGACGATGACAACACACTCGCACCTCCCTGAAAGCCGAGCGCCGGAAGATGTCGGAGCTCTGCGATGGTGCGGTCGTGTGGGTCCGGATCACTGCTACTCGCCGGTGAGGGAGCAGGAACAGCTGCAGTCGTGGCCGCCACACGTCCGGAGGATGGCAAAATGACGTGCTGGACGTGGAACGGAGGGCGTGTGCAGCCTGGAGCGCACGAGTAATCCGCGCCCAGTCGAGCGGCTGCTGGCACTCGGTGTAGCGATGGGCGCCTCAACAGTTGTAACAGTGAACAGAACGTCCACTGCTACCACTGGATGACGACTGCTGCTGGGACTGCTGCTGACCTGATCCACGCTTCCCTTTCTTCTTCCCTTGAGCAACTACTCCAACACCCTGTGTCTGAGTGGGTGTGGGCGGAACCGAAAAGGAGGAGGAAGATGAGGACATGATGGAGGATGAAGAAGGAGACTGTAGGAGGGAAGATGGTGGTGATGCGACGACTGCTACAGCAAGAGAGGTCTCCTGATGGGCCACGGCTACCTCGCGAGCTGAAGTCACTTGGAGGAAGAGCTCATGCGCCCAGGGGAGAAGCTGTAGAGTGGCTGAAAGGGCTCGAGGACAGCGTCGCTGTACCGTGTGAAGATGTCAGTGTGCTCAAGGCAAACTCCGAGTATCATCGTACGGAGCGCCCACAGTTGTTTGCCTCCTGAGGTCCCAAGGCGTGTGTAGATGCGCATGGCGCATCGCCAGTAGTCGGCAGCAGGCTGTGAAGGCCCCTGACGGAGAGAGTGGAAGGCACGAATTTGTGCTGCACGAGTGGCGTGCATCTCTGCGGCTAGCAAGGATAAGGCCAAATCCCAACCTCCGCATGGATCGGTGCCGGTGCCTATGCCGGCCTCGCCAAGGAAGGGGCAGAAATCGACGACGGTCTCGCGTGGCATGGCATAGAGAAGTCCGCGCATCGCCTTGGCTGCTATCAGCACCTGTGCTCGGTCTGTAGGCTGATACGGACTGTGGTAGTAGGGCCACACTCCCTTTGAAGTAGCCCAAACCTAAAAGAGGATCTCCCAACATTCGAAGCCGTCCTCACTGATGTACCGTGGAGATGGTGTCTCAAATTCCTAAGGTTGCCGCTCCGTGGGGAGAGCAACCGCAGGCTAAGGAGGACGAGGGATGGGGAAGACTCTTAGAAGAGGATATTCACCGGGATAGTTGGGTGACGATTGTATCGGAGGAAACCGAGGAGATCTGGTGCCCGTCTACAGCTGACGGAGGCGCTCCTGAAGAACTTGAATCTTATGATCCGGGGAGTCGCCAGTGATGCGTGGCATGAATGGATCATCATCCAAGAGGTCAGGAGGTGATGGGTCAGGTGTAGCTCCTTTCCGGGGTGCCTGAGCCGACGGCTGTGTAGAGACCGCGACGCCGGCAGCTCCGTAGGAAACCTGCCGTGGGACCGTGGACTGGGCACGCAGAAGCTCAGTCAGCGTACGTATGGCATCAGTCTGCTCCCGTTGTAGGCGATGCATCTCATCCTGCTGGCTCCGCAGGTCCTCAATGGCCTGCGAGCGTGGGCTCATGACCTCAAAAGAAGAGGAGGAGGGATTACCTATCCCCTCCCCCTTGTTGTCAGACGAGTTCATGTCGCCTCTCAGTATGGGTCGACAGGTTAGGTTTGTCGGATTGCAAAAGCGTCAGCGTTTCTCGACAAGTTAAAACGTTGGCAACTTTTGACTGTCCGGCCAAAAAATTGGCTAAGTATGGTGCTGACGTCAGCAGGTGGTTACAGACGTCAGCCTGACCTGATGACGTCAGCAAGCAAAAATGCTGACGTCAGCTCGACTCCCCCTCCTTCCTTTTTTTTGGTGTGCTGTTTCCTCTTGCGCTTCTGCACGGGCGTGCAGCCGCTTCGCGGCGGCTGTGCGGAAGCTACGCAAAAGCTGCGCACCAGGTTCCGCTCAGCCGTTGCTACAACTGTGCTGTCAGCTGCAGTAGCAGCTGCGTGGCTGCGTGCGCAGCAGTGGCAACAACGGATGCGCAATGCCGCTGCTGCTGCTGCATGCTACGGCTGCTGCTCGCTACCGCGCTGCTGTTACTGCAACTGCTACCGCTCTCCTACTGCTGTCGCGGCTGCCGCTGCTGCTGCTGCCTTGCAGTCGCCACCGCTGCTGCTAATCTGCTGCTGTCGCCGCTGCGCCGCTGCGCTGCTGTTGCCGCGGCCGCCGCTACGGCTGCGGACGGCGGCTGCACTTGCTGCAGCCGCCACGCGCTGTTGTAGTTGCTGCTACGACGCTGTTGCTGCCGCTACTGGTGTTGCTGCTCTGCTGCTATGCTGCTGCTGGCACGGTGGCAACGCCGCTGCTACAGTCTCACATGATGGGTGTGGGCTGCGTTGACGGCGACCGGCTGTCTTCGACAGTCCCCAGTGGATCTGCTGTAGCGATGACTCTCATGGCTGCTGCTCTGCTGCGTCTCTGCTTCGCAACTAAGTGAGAAGTGTCTCACTGCTCTGACACCATGAGAAGATGTAAGGAAGCTTCCTAGCAACACTCTCGTTGACCAGGCATCACTTCGTGATCAGACGGTGACGACAGTCACAAGTCGTGCACGCAACGGCAAGAGTTTGGCTAGGGGACACAAGGCAGAGTGTCTGAATGCTTCAATAGCATTTGCAGAGAGGGATAACAAATGACAGGTCCATGGCATAAATACCTGCCGCGGCGCACAGCAGGTGTCGCACGCGGCGGTCCAAGAGTTGTCCTAAAACTGGCCCAAAACCACTGTTTTGGCCATAACTCTGGGCACACATGTCAGAATGCTACGCCGTCTGAACCTAGACGTGCAGGATGACAAGAAGGACACTACGACTGGTCACATACATGCATCCATCATCATACGGTGGACACGCAATGCAAAAACATGCAAATCGGGCTCATGGCCAGTCCGCTGAAAAGACTCCTGCAAGCTGGAGAAAAAATAGCAGGGAATCCTGGCAGTGTCCGGGGCTCTGGAGCGGTAGTCAGCTAGCTCCAAGCTGGTAGTCCGCCGCCAGTCGTCGCACCGGTGTCACCAGGGCCCGCCTCAGGGATCTGCATGAGTATGGACACGGTCGAGTGGTCACAGTAGACTGTACAAGAATGTCACAAATCACAACACTTCGACCCTCAACTCATCCCATTTGTCGCCCCACAGGCCGGGACCAGTTCAAGTCATGTCGCACAGTGGCGCTACATTCGTCCCACACAAGAATGGACCCGCCCTTGGTGTCCACAATTGGTGTTGAACCCCTGCGCTCTGATACCAAACATAGCAGGCAAACGGGAAGCTTGGCCCACTGGGCCAAAACTGCGGTAGTTGAGGGTCTCCGACCCTCAACTCATCCCATCCGTCGCCCCACAGGCCTGGACCAGTTCAAGTCACGTGGCACACTGGCACTATAGCTGAGCTGACCTGTGGGAAAGTCCAAGTATCTACGAGCTACCAAGGCGGATAGATCTCGACAACAGTATGGGTCACTCAGGTGGCCGAATGGCAAGGCGAAAGAAGCAGCGGAAGCAGAAAAACAAGCTATACGTAAGCAAGCAAACGAGAAGCACAAGTGATGGTGCGGAAAAATCAGCCCTCGTGAACTGGCCACCGAGAAAACTCCTATGTGCAAGATGAGGGAGTGACTACCAAGTAGCTGTCGACCACTGTAACCTGCCTACATGTGAACGGGGTCAAGTCCAGAGGTCACCATGACTGACATAAAGACACATGGGCGTGCATGAGCATGGACATGGCCGAGGGGCCCTAGTAACTAGTACAAATATTTGGAGACCACTCGCATCACAAGACCGAGGATGCGAAGGGGAATTTCGAGCAAAGTCAGACAGCAAGAAAGCATAGGGGCTTTAGGCGAAACAGGTCCAAAATGAAAAGGTTGAAAATTACAGTCCAATGTACCAGCCACTTCATTCAGTTGAGAAAAACTAGTGGAGTGTAGGTGGCAGCTTGGTTTCTCTGATTGTGGTGATGGAACTTTTGGTCTTTCCAGACTCAGACATGCTAAACCAACTTAGTGCTCGTCACCTCGCTCAAATACACTGGCTTCAAACTAAACCCCCCTCCTCCGCATTGGTACCCCCCAAAACTTCTCCATGTCCGGACCCACAGCTACTGGTCTATCCACCGAGGGCCTCCAATAAGAAATTGCAGCATGTCCATCACTGATGGGTGCAGCGCTTGAGGTGCAGTCAGAAGAACAGTGTTGAAGTGGAGGGTTCTGCCTTGCACCACCCTTGAGTACAATTCTTCAGCTAAGTTGGCCCTTCTTCTGACGTCATGTGAAGGTTCTTCCTCATCAGGCTCTTGTAGGTTCTCTTGTAGTGTCAGTTTTTGCTGCGCTTTGCGCAAAACGTTAGCTTGCTACGGACGACGGTGAGGGCAAACCCTATTTGTTGGCATTCCCAATGAAGGCACGCTTCTGGCCTGGTCTCGTGGCCCACTCACCTATGCGGCCCACACCACTCGCTGCTCCATATGCAAGCAGCAACTACAGGATCGGTCGAGTGTGGCAGAGCTTTGTGGAGCACAACTAGGTTCCACACCTCCGCTACACCAGGAACTATCTCTGATATGACTCTATTCCAGAGTCCACTCCCCTTCTCCCCATTCGCGTTGCTTTTGGGGACATTGACGTTGATGCTGATGTCGATGCCGCTGTCGATTTCGATGTCGAAGTCGCTGTCGA